>CM040821.1:350894-363394 GCA_022828995.1 Vimba vimba | reverse complement strand
TGTTTCCTGTTTCAGACATGAAGAAGCGTCTCTTCTGCTGGCCGTCCTGAAGAGCCTGACGAGAGTGAGGAGATTCAACATGGCCGTCATGTTCATGTCGTCCGCTGAGAAGAAAAGTACACACACACACACACACACACACTCACTCTCTCACACACACACACTCACACACACACACACACACTCTCGTCCTCAGCGCTGGATAGTAACCTCTTTCCTCCTTCAGTCCTGCAGGATCTGTTCGACTGGATTCAGCGCTCCGGTCTGGGAGACCCTTCAGTCCGAGACTTACAGAAGGAATACGGCCTCTGACCTCTGACCTCTGACCTCTGCAGAAACATCTCCTGTTCGTTTGAGCTGGACTGAGAACACCAGAACCAACACATCTGTGACGTCTCTGTGTGAATGAAGAAGATGCTCATTAAACATGTCTAATGCCTCAGAATGGACGTGTGTGTGTGTGTGTGTGTGTGTGTGTGTGTGTGTGTGTGTGTCGTCAATAAAGATGAGCAGAAGTTCAGACGATGTTATGATGAAACGTGTGTGTTGCTTCAGTTCATGTGTGGATCAGCTGACTGTGTTTCTGATCCGTCAGAATCTGCTCCTGATCTCCGGACTCGTTCCCGCACAAATAAAAATATCTTTTATCCAGAGAGGATCCAAACTCGTGTTCAGATCTGAAAATCACATCCTATATTTACTTTCCTCATTAAAAGAATAGTTTCGCTGTGAAATCTGTCATGTGACACTGTCAGACATTACACTCTTCTATTTAACAAAACGACAAAAACAGAATCTGTATGTTTAACGAGAGTAACATAAATATCATAAATATGCAATAAAACAAAAAGATCATAAATATTGTCTTCATGAAATCACAGTGATTTTCATCTCCAGAGAGTGTCAGTCACATCATCGTGTGTTAGTGTGTCATGTGACTAAAGTCTGTCCGAGAACACGGATGTTCTGGAGACTCTCATCATAAATCAGCTCATATGAGAAGTGAACAGATTCATCTTTTATAACTGTTTTAATTCTCCTTGCTTTTATTTTGTGATTATTTTAATTCCTTTCTGTAAAGCACTTTGAATTGCCATAGTGTGTGAAATGTGCTATAAATAAACTTGCCTTGATGAAAAACGAGCTTAGAAATGACAAACCGACCATCAGCTCTTGAGGCGAGTCAGAAAACATGATTTATCCTGTAAGAATCATGAGAATCACTAGACCAAGAGTCTCAGTCTGGAGTGTGGTTTATTATAATGTGTTTTTGGTTGAACATTGACAGAAACCCTCGTGTGGAGAATCCAGGTTCTGTTCTCACTATTGAGAACAAGTAGGAGTTCAATGATTGAGACAAAACTCCCCCACAGAGAAACACTGGTGATGAGAAGCACTGGTGGCTCAGTGGTAGCGCACGTTCTCTCCTGGTTTGAACGTCACTCTTTAATGTGGAGAATCCAGGTTTGAATTTCACTTTTGCGGTGAAAAATGCTTCAGTTTTATTGATTCGATTGACCAATTGAGACAAAACTCCCTCCAGACAGAAAAGTTAAAGTGAAGATTCTCCAGTGGTTCAGTGGTCTCAGCCTCGCTTCTTGACATGGTGAATCTGGGATCAAATCTCATTCTGTTCCTCATGAAAAGAGTTCTTTAGTTTTATTGGTTCTGAATGATTAAGACAAGAAACGTCCTCCAGAAAAGAAAAGCTTGTTGATTGGAAGTTCCAGTGGCTCAGTGGTCTGTGCGTCACTCGGATATGTAGAGAGTTAGGGTTCGAATCCTGTTCTTTGTGGTAAAATGCTTTATTTTCATTGGTTTTGTCCAAATATAAAAGACATGACCTCAAAAAAGAGAGGAAAGAGTGGAAGCTCCTGTGGCTTCAGTGGTTTGGGTGTTGCTCCTCACTGTGGAGAATCCGGGTTCAAATCTCTTGTTGGTAAAACTGCTTTAGTTTTGTCCAAATATAAAAGACATGACCCTCAAAAAAGAAAGGAAAGAGTGGAAGCTCCTGTGGCTCAGTGGTTTGGGCGTTGCTCCATCATGTGGAAAATCTGGGTTTGAATCCCACTCTTTGTTAAAATGCTTTAGTTTCACTGGTTTTGTCCAAATATTAAAGACATGCCCCCAAAAAAAAGAAGTGTTCATGTGGAAGTTCCAGTGGCTCAGTGGGTTGAGCTTGTTCTCCCCGGTTGGGAGTATCCCGGTTTGAAACCGGCCTGGACACTGAAGCATGGTTGCGTTGAGGAACGGTCTCCTGATCATGAGCCGAGACAGGCATCAGAAGCGATCGGATCAGACAGGATGTACCGAGACGGTCGGAAACGAAGGGGGGAGAGAATATCCAAACTCCTCCCCCTGGGGATTTCTCGGACCGTAACCAGCAGCGGTTATCTTTTACGTCAAATGTGTACTTACATAAAAAATATCCAGTTCTGAGACTAAGTCGACAATTTTACAGCTGGTTTTCCTGGATAACCAGTTGCTCCACCAGGACCCTGTCTAGGGCTCCTCCTCAGTCCTCCATCCTCTTGTCCTCTCCACCAATCACTCCATTTGTTGATTTCTTGGAGATCTGACCAGGATTTGACCCAGGAACCTCTGAACCATGAGGCAGCGCTCATACCTGTGAGCCACAGATCTTTTGGCTTTCACTTGCTGGAACTCATATATCACTGTTGGGATTCTACAATAAACCAGTTAAAGTCAGATTTGAACCCGTGTCTCTATCGCAGCCTCACCCACAGAGACCGTGTGTTTAACCACTCGCCCGTCATGACCTGACTCTCACCGGTGAATATAACCAGCAGGGGTGGATCTGAACACAGGGCATAATGTTTAAAACACAACTCCTCATCTCCTGATTCACTGATCAGTGTTTTGAGCTTTTATTGTTTGCTTGAGTAAATGATGAAACATAAGCAAATGGTGAGGTTTGAACCAAGGCTTTCCTGCACGAAAGGTGAACGTTTCTCCACTGAAATCACACTTGATTTTTGTCTAACAAAAATCTAAATTCAGAATGTTTGGTCTATGGCAAGAATTTTTTTTGTGGTGGAAATCTGTTGAAAAAATAATAACCAGGGTTGGTCAGTGATGAGTTTAGTCAAACATTTTTTTTATGATGATGAAGACTTTATCACCTGATAATTTTTGCTTATTGCTTCCTTTGCAACAACTTATGTGTTTTGGTAAATGCTCTTACAAAGACCATAAACTTACATAAAAAGAAAAGTGTCAAACTGCCCAACTAAAGGAAACACTCATCTCCATGATGGTGACCAAACATTTTCAATAAAACATTGACACCTAAACCTCTGTTAATTTTCAAAAAGAACTGTAGACAAATGACAGAAATAAAGTCAGTCTGGTTTGTAATAAGAGAGATTTAATGTCTTTTCAGATGATTTAAGTTAAGGCTGTGGCTGGAATCAGTTGTAGTTCTTGTGTTTCTCTTTCCTTCAGTGATTCTGCTCGTTATCATCAGGTGTCTTCAATAATCAAACAATCATCACTCAATTAATCACTTAAGTATCTAAATTAACTCTAACACTGTTTCAGTGTTACTTTAACACCCTGCTAGTGGTTTGCATATGAACACTGTGGAATTTGATGTGTACTTGATTTCATTGGTTCTGAATGATGAATTGAGACAAAACACCCACCAAAAAAGACAATATTAAAAGAACCTCATCTGTCTGCGCCTCACTCCTTATGGAGAAACCCGGTTCAAATCTCACTTCTGAGGTGCAAAATAATAAATTGAGACAAAACTCACCCAAACTGAAAAGCTCATAAGAAGCTTCAGTGGTCTGAAGGTTCATGTTACGACATGTAGAATCATGATTCAAATCTCACTTCTGAGATGACAAAACCTTTTCTTTCATCGTCTCTGAATGATCAACTGAGACAAAATTGGGCCCAAAAAACAAGTGTTGAGTGTGTCTGCTCCAGTGGCTCAGTGGTTTGAGCGTCACTCCATCACATGGTGAATCCCGTTTCCACTCTAATGTCGTTCCTTATGAAAGGAATTTCATTAGTTTTATTGTTTCTGAATGATTAAGACAAAACTCCCCCTAAAAGAAAAGTTTGTGAGGAGAAGTGCCAGTGTCTCATTGGTCTGTGCGACTCTCCGTCATGTGGAGAATCTGGGTTTGAATCTCACATGATGGTGAAATGCTTTGGTTTCACCTGTTTTGTCCAAATAAAAAATACATGGCTCCGAAAAAGTAATGTGAGACTGAAAGCTCTAGTGCAGGGATGGGCAACTCCGGTCCTGGAGGGCCACTGTCCTGCAGAGTTTAGCTTCAGCCCTGATAAAAACTCACCTGCCTGTATCTATCTAGTAATCCTGAAAACACTGATTGCCTTGTTCAGGTGTGTTTAATTAGGGTTGTAGCTAAACTCTGCAGGACAGTGGCCCTCCAGGACCGGAGTTGCCTATCCCTGCACTAGTGGCTCAGTGGTTTGAGTGTCTCTCTTTAACGTGGAGAATCCCAGTTTGAATCTCACTTTCATGGTGAAAAATTTGTTACTTTGATTGATAAATTAAAACAAAACTACTCCTAAAAAGAAAAGCTTCAGTGGTTTGGGTGTTGCTCCTCAACATGGAGAATCCGGGTTCAAATCTCTTGTTGGTAAAACTGCTTTAGTTTTGTCCAAATATAAAAGACATGACCCTCAAAAAAGAGAGGAAAGAGTGGAAGCTCCTGTGGCTCAGTGGTTTGGGTGTTGCTCCTCACCGTGGAGAATCCGGGTTCAAATCTCTTGTTGGTAAAATTGCTTTAGTTTTGTCCAAATATACAAGACATGACCCTCAAAAAAGAGAGGAAAGAGTGGAAGCTCCTGTGGCTCAGTGGTTTGGGTGTTGCTCCTCACCGTGGAGAATCCGGGTTCAAATCTCTCTTGTTGGTAAAACTGCTTTAGTTTTGTCCAAATATAAAAGACATGACCCTCAAAAAAGAGAGGAAAGAGTGGAAGCTCCTGTGGCTCAGTGGTTTGGGTGTTGCTCCTCAACATGGAGAATCCGGGTTCAAATCTCTTGTTGGTAAAATTGCTTTAGTTTTGTCCAAATATAAAAGACATGACCCTCAAAAAAGAGAGGAAAGAGTGGAAGCTCCAGTAGCTTCAGTGGTTTGGGCGTTGCTCCTCAACATGAAGAATCCGGGTTCAAATCTCTTGTTGGTAAAACTGCTTTAGTTTTGTCCAAATATAAAAGACATGACCCTCAAAAAAGAGAGGAAAGAGTGGAAGCTCCAGTGGCTCAGTGGTTTGGGTGTTGCTCCTCAACATGAAGAATCCGGGTTCAAATCTCTTGTTGGTAAAACTGCTTTAGTTTTGTCCAAATATAAAAGACATGACCCTCAAAAAAGAGAGGAAAGAGTGGAAGCTCCAGTGGCTCAGTGGTTTGGGTGTTGCTCCTCAACATGAAGAATCCGGGTTCAAATCTCTTGTTGGTAAAACTGCTTTAGTTTTGTCCAAATATAAAAGACATGACCCTCAAAAAAGAGAGGAAAGAGTGGAAGCTCCTGTGGCTTCAGTGGTTTGGGTGTTGCTCCTCAACATGAAGAATCCGGGTTCAAATCTCTTGTTGGTAAAACTGCTTTAGTTTTGTCCAAATATAAAAGACATGACCCTCAAAAAAGAGAGGAAAGAGTGGAAGCTCCAGTGGCTCAGTGGTTTGGGTGTTGCTCCTCACCGTGGAGAATCCGGGTTCAAATCTCTCTTGTTGGTAAAACTGCTTTAGTTTTGTCCAAATATAAAAGACATGACCCTCAAAAAAGAGAGGAAAGAGTGGAAGCTCCTGTGGCTCAGTGGTTTGGGTGTTGCTCCTCAACATGGAGAATCCGGGTTCAAATCTCTTGTTGGTAAAATTGCTTTAGTTTTGTCCAAATATAAAAGACATGACCCTCAAAAAAGAGAGGAAAGAGTGGAAGCTCCAGTAGCTTCAGTGGTTTGGGCGTTGCTCCTCAACATGAAGAATCCGGGTTCAAATCTCTTGTTGGTAAAACTGCTTTAGTTTTGTCCAAATATAAAAGACATGACCCTCAAAAAAGAGAGGAAAGAGTGGAAGCTCCAGTGGCTCAGTGGTTTGGGTGTTGCTCCTCAACATGAAGAATCCGGGTTCAAATCTCTTGTTGGTAAAACTGCTTTAGTTTTGTCCAAATATAAAAGACATGACCCTCAAAAAAGAGAGGAAAGAGTGGAAGCTGCAGTGGCTCAGTGGTTTGGGTGTTGCTCCTCAACATGAAGAATCCGGGTTCAAATCTCTTGTTGGTAAAACTGCTTTAGTTTTGTCCAAATATAAAAGACATGACCCTCAAAAAAGAGAGGAAAGAGTGGAAGCTCCAGTGGCTCAGTGGTTTGGGCGTTGCTCCTCAACATGAAGAATCCGGGTTCAAATCTCTTGTTGGTAAAACTGCTTTAGTTTTGTCCAAATATACAAGACATGACCCTCAAAAAAGAAAGGAAAGAGTGGAAGCTCCAGTGGCTCAGTGGTTTGGGCGTTGCTCCTCACTGTGGAGAATCCGGGTTCAAATCTCTTGTTGGTAAAATTGCTTTAGTTTTGTCCAAATATACAAGACATGACCCTCAAAAAAGAGGAGAAAGAGTGGAAGCTCCTGTGGCTTCAGTGGTTTGGGCGTTGCTCCTCAACATGAAGAATCCGGGTTCAAATCTCTTGTTGGTAAAATTGCTTTAGTTTTGTCCAAATATACAAGACATGACCCTCAAAAAAGAGAGGAAAGAGTGGAAGCTCCTGTGGCTCAGTGGTTTGGGTGTTGCTCCTCAACATGGAGAATCCGGGTTCAAATCTCTTGTTGGTAAAATTGCTTTAGTTTTGTCCAAATATACAAGACATGACCCTCAAAAAAGAAAGGAAAGAGTGGAAGCTCCAGTAGCTTCAGTGGTTTGGGCGTTGCTCTTCAACATGAAGAATCCGGGTTCAAATCTCTTGTTGGTAAAACTGCTTTAGTTTTGTCCAAATATAAAAGACATGACCCTCAAAAAAGAGAGGAAAGAGTGGAAGCTCCAGTGGCTCAGTGGTTTGGGTGTTGCTCCTCAACATGAAGAATCCGGGTTCAAATCTCTTGTTGGTAAAACTGCTTTAGTTTTGTCCAAATATAAAAGACATGACCCTCAAAAAAGAGAGGAAAGAGTGGAAGCTCCAGTAGCTTCAGTGGTTTGGGTGTTGCTCCTCAACATGAAGAATCCGGGTTCAAATCTCTTGTTGGTAAAACTGCTTTAGTTTTGTCCAAATATAAAAGACATGACCCTCAAAAAAGAGGAGAAAGAGTGGAAGCTCCTGTGGCTTCAGTGGTTTGGGCGTTGCTCCTCAACATGAAGAATCCGGGTTCAAATCTCTTGTTGGTAAAATTGCTTTAGTTTTGTCCAAATATACAAGACATGACCCTCAAAAAAGAGAGGAAAGAGTGGAAGCTCCTGTGGCTCAGTGGTTTGGGTGTTGCTCCTCAACATGGAGAATCCGGGTTCAAATCTCTTGTTGGTAAAATTGCTTTAGTTTTGTCCAAATATACAAGACATGACCCTCAAAAAAGAAAGGAAAGAGTGGAAGCTCCAGTAGCTTCAGTGGTTTGGGCGTTGCTCCTCAACATGAAGAATCCGGGTTCAAATCTCTTGTTGGTAAAACTGCTTTAGTTTTGTCCAAATATAAAAGACATGACCCTCAAAAAAGAGAGGAAAGAGTGGAAGCTCCAGTGGCTCAGTGGTTTGGGTGTTGCTCCTCAACATGAAGAATCCGGGTTCAAATCTCTTGTTGGTAAAATTGCTTTAGTTTTGTCCAAATATACAAGACATGACCCTCAAAAAAGAAAGGAAAGAGTGGAAGCTCCTGTGGCTCAGTGGTTTGGGCGTTGCTCCTCAACATGAAGAATCCGGGTTCAAATCTCTTGTTGGTAAAATTGCTTTAGTTTTGTCCAAATATACAAGACATGACCCTCAAAAAAGAGAGGAAAGAGTGGAAGCTCCAGTGGCTCAGTGGTTTGGGTGTTGCTCCTCAACATGAAGAATCCGGGTTCAAATCTCTTGTTGGTAAAATTGCTTTAGTTTTGTCCAAATATACAAGACATGACCCTCAAAAAAGAAAGGAAAGAGTGGAAGCTCCAGTGGCTCAGTGGTTTGGGTGTTGCTCCTCAACATGAAGAATCCGGGTTCAAATCTCTTGTTGGTAAAATTGCTTTAGTTTTGTCCAAATATACAAGACATGACCCTCAAAAAAGAGAGGAAAGAGTGGAAGCTCCAGTGGCTTCAGTGGTTTGGGTGTTGCTCCTCAACATGAAGAATCCGGGTTCAAATCTCTTGTTGGTAAAATTGCTTTAGTTTTGTCCAAATATACAAGACATGACCCTCAAAAAAGAGAGGAAAGAGTGGAAGCTCCTGTGGCTCAGTGGTTTGGGTGTTGCTCCTCAACATGGAGAATCCGGGTTCAAATCTCTTGTTGGTAAAATTGCTTTAGTTTTGTCCAAATATACAAGACATGACCCTCAAAAAAGAAAGGAAAGAGTGGAAGCTCCTGTGGCTCAGTGGTTTGGGCGTTGCTCCTCAACATGAAGAATCCGGGTTCAAATCTCTTGTTGGTAAAATTGCTTTAGTTTTGTCCAAATATACAAGACATGACCCTCAAAAAAGAAAGGAAAGAGTGGAAGCTCCAGTGGCTTCAGTGGTTTGGGTGTTGCTCCTCACTGTGGAGAATCCGGGTTCAAATCTCTCTTGTTGGTAAAATTGCTTTAGTTTTGTCCAAATATACAAGACATGACCCTCAAAAAAGAGAGGAAAGAGTGGAAGCTCCAGTGGCTCAGTGGTTTGGGCGTTGCTCCTCACTGTGGAGAATCCGGGTTCAAATCTCTTGTTGGTAAAATTGCTTTAGTTTTGTCCAAATATACAAGACATGACCCTCAAAAAAGAGGAGAAAGAGTGGAAGCTCCTGTGGCTTCAGTGGTTTGGGCGTTGCTCCTCACTGTGGAGAATCCGGGTTCAAATCTCTTGTTGGTAAAATTGCTTTAGTTTTGTCCAAATATACAAGACATGACCCTCAAAAAAGAGAGGAAAGAGTGGAAGCTCCAGTGGCTCAGTGGTTTGGGCGTTGCTCCTCACTGTGGAGAATCCGGGTTCAAATCTCTTGTTGGTAAAATTGCTTTAGTTTTGTCCAAATATACAAGACATGACCCTCAAAAAAGAGAGGAAAGAGTGGAAGCTCCAGTGGCTCAGTGGTTTGGGCGTTGCTCCTCACTGTGGAGAATCCGGGTTCAAATCTCTTGTTGGTAAAATTGCTTTAGTTTTGTCCAAATATACAAGACATGACCCTCAAAAAAGAAAGGAAAGAGTGGAAGCTCCTGTGGCTCAGTGGTTTGGGCGTTGCTCCTCAACATGAAGAATCCGGGTTCAAATCTCTTGTTGGTAAAATTGCTTTAGTTTTGTCCAAATATACAAGACATGACCCTCAAAAAAGAGAGGAAAGAGTGGAAGCTCCAGTGGCTCAGTGCTTTGGGTGTTGCTCCTCAACATGAAGAATCCGGGTTCAAATCTCTTGTTGGTAAAATTGCTTTAGTTTTGTCCAAATATACAAGACATGACCCTCAAAAAAGAAAGGAAAGAGTGGAAGCTCCAGTGGCTCAGTGGTTTGGGTGTTGCTCCTCAACATGAAGAATCCGGGTTCAAATCTCTTGTTGGTAAAATTGCTTTAGTTTTGTCCAAATATACAAGACATGACCCTCAAAAAAGAGAGGAAAGAGTGGAAGCTCCAGTGGCTTCAGTGGTTTGGGTGTTGCTCCTCAACATGAAGAATCCGGGTTCAAATCTCTTGTTGGTAAAATTGCTTTAGTTTTGTCCAAATATACAAGACATGACCCTCAAAAAAGAGAGGAAAGAGTGGAAGCTCCTGTGGCTCAGTGGTTTGGGTGTTGCTCCTCAACATGGAGAATCCGGGTTCAAATCTCTTGTTGGTAAAATTGCTTTAGTTTTGTCCAAATATACAAGACATGACCCTCAAAAAAGAAAGGAAAGAGTGGAAGCTCCTGTGGCTCAGTGGTTTGGGCGTTGCTCCTCAACATGAAGAATCCGGGTTCAAATCTCTTGTTGGTAAAACTGCTTTAGTTTTGTCCAAATATAAAAGACATGACCCTCAAAAAAGAGAGGAAAGAGTGGAAGCTCCAGTGGCTTCAGTGGTTTGGGTGTTGCTCCTCACTGTGGAGAATCCGGGTTCAAATCTCTCTTGTTGGTAAAATTGCTTTAGTTTTGTCCAAATATACAAGACATGACCCTCAAAAAAGAGAGGAAAGAGTGGAAGCTCCAGTGGCTCAGTGGTTTGGGCGTTGCTCCTCACTGTGGAGAATCCGGGTTCAAATCTCTTGTTGGTAAAATTGCTTTAGTTTTGTCCAAATATACAAGACATGACCCTCAAAAAAGAGGAGAAAGAGTGGAAGCTCCTGTGGCTTCAGTGGTTTGGGCGTTGCTCCTCACTGTGGAGAATCCGGGTTCAAATCTCTTGTTGGTAAAACTGCTTTAGTTTTGTCCAAATATAAAAGACATGACCCTCAAAAAAGAAAGGAAAGAGTGGAAGCTCCTGTGGCTCAGTGGTTTGGGTGTTGCTCCTCACCGTGGAGAATCTGGGTTCGAATCCCACTCTTTGGTAAAATGCTTTAGTTTCACTGGTTTTGTCCAAATATAAAAGACATGCCCCCCAAAAAAAGAAGTGTTCATGTGGAAGTTCCAGTGGCTCAGTGGGTTGAGCTTGTTCTCCCCGGTTGGGAGTATCCCGGTTCGAAACCGGCCTGGACACTGAAGCATGGTTGCGTTGAGGAACGGTCTCCTGATCATGAGCCGAGACAGGCATCAGAAGCGATCGGATCAGACAGGATGTACCGAGACGGTCGGAAACGAAGGGGGGAGGGAATATCCAAACTCCTCCCCCTGGGGATTTCTCGGACCATAACCAGCAGCGGTTATCTTTTACGTCAAATGTGTACTTATAAAAAATATCCAGTTCTGAGACTAAGTCGACAATTTTACAGCTGGTTTTCCTGAATAACCAGTTGCTCCACCATGACCCTGTCTAGGGCTCCTCCTCAGTCCTCCATCCTCTTGTCCTCTTGTCCTCTCCAACAATCGCTCCTTTTGTTGATTTCTTGGAGATCTGACCAGGATTCGAACCAGGAACCTCTGAACCATGAGGCAGCGCTCATACCTGTGAGCCACAGATCTCTTGGCTTTCACTTGCTGGAACTCATATATCACTGTTGGGATTCTACAATAAACCAGTTAAAGTCAGATTTGAACCCGTGTCTCTATCGCAGCCTCATCCACAGAGACCGTGTGTTTAACCACTCGCCCATCATGACCCGACTCTCACCGGTGAATATAACCAGCAGGGGTGGATCTGAACACAGGGCATAATGTTTAAAACACAAGTCCTCATCTCCTGATTCAGTGATCAGTGTTTTGAGCTTTTATTGTTTGCTTGAGTAAATGATGAAACACATAAGCAAATGGTGCGGTTTGAACCAAGGCTTTCCTGCACGAAACAGACGATTATCTACCGAGACTGATGATGTGATCGCAATCAGAGCTCGTTTTCTCTCATTTATAGTGAAGACTGACTCGAGGTTAAAGGGTGAGATGTTTCCTCACACAGAGACCAACATCAGATCATGTCTCGTTTCGATTCGTACTGATTCAATCACGCATGATCATAAACGACACACACAGGTCACATGATTCCATTTATTCTGCACACACACTTTATATTCACAGACTGAACGTGCGGCGTATAAATCATCATATTTCTGAAGGTTTGATGGCATCATCATCATCACTAGAACGAGACTGCAGGATTTTGGCCCAACGTCCTTGTGAAACTCAAACAATGAATCTGACATTTCCATTACATTTATAAAGCTTCTCTTTTGGCAGTACAATTCAGTACAAAACAATATTACCTTGCTAGTAAATAATAATAATAATAATAAAAAAAATCTACAAGCTTGACCCATAATTCTCCCCGTACATTCAAAAGCGGCGGATAAATAATCTGACTGAAGTTCAAGTAGTGAATAATAGATCAAATCAACATTTGCTCCAGAATATTGATGTCCTGATTCATGACGTTACAGTTTTCTCTGCAAGTATAAATATGATCATAAGTATATCTGAGTGTTTTCCGGGATGAAGGCAGAACCGGATGGCACTAAACTACACACTTCTGCGGTGTTCGTTTCTCTACGTCACGCGTGTTCGTCCGCGTCCGAGCCGGTGCCGTTATCGGACGGGTCCAAGAGTTCTTGGCGGCGGCGCATTATGGCAGCGAACTGAGCGCGCTCCGCGGCGTCCTGTAAAAGGTCAGAGGTCAGAGGTCAGAGGTTGTTGCCCTCATCGAAGGACTCCACGCCAGAATCACTCGCTGCCAGTTTCTCCTGCCGCCTCCTCATGATCTCCTGCAACTCCGAGCCCGAGCTCCTCTACACACACACACACACACACACACAGAG
>CM040821.1:328394-343394 GCA_022828995.1 Vimba vimba | reverse complement strand
GAGGAGAGAGGAGACACCAGTGAGAGGAGAGGAGACACCAGTGAGAGGAGTGAGAGGAGAGGAGACACCAGTGAGAGGAGAGGAGACACCAGTGAGAGGAGAGGAGACACCAGTGAGAGGAGAGAGGAGACACCAGTGAGAGGAGACACCAGTGAGAGGAGAGAGGAGACACCAGTGAGAGGAGACACCAGTGAGAGGAGAGAGGAGACACCAGTGAGAGGAGAGGAGACACCAGTGAGAGGAGAGAGGAGACACCAGTGAGAGGAGAGGAGACACCAGTGAGAGGAGAGAGGAGACACCAGTGAGAGGAGAGAGGAGACACCAGTAAGAGGAGAGAGGAGACACCAGTGAGAGGAGAGGAGACACCAGTGAGAGGAGAGGAGACACCAGTGAGAGGAGAGGAGACACCAGTGAGAGGAGAGAGGAGACACCAGTGAGAGGAGACACCAGTGAGAGGAGAGAGGAGACACCAGTGAGAGGAGTGAGAGGAGAGGAGACACCAGTGAGAGGAGAGAGGAGACACCAGTGAGAGGAGAGGAGACACCAGTGAGAGGAGTGAGAGGAGAGGAGACACCCACCAGTGAGAGGAGAGAGGAGACACCAGTGAGAGGAGAGAGGAGACACCAGTGAGAGGAGAGGGAGACACCAGTGAGAGGAGAGGGAGACACCAGTGAGAGGAGAGGAGACACCAGTGAGAGGAGAGGAGAGGAGACACCAGTGAGAGGAGTGAGAGGAGACACCAGTGAGAGGAGTGAGAGGAGAGGAGACACCAGTGAGAGGAGACACCAGTGAGAGGAGAGGAGACACCAGTGAGAGGACTGAGAGGAGACACCAGTGAGAGGAGAGGAGACACCAGTGAGAGGAGAGGAGACACCAGTGAGAGGACTGAGAGGAGAGGAGACACCAGTGAGAGGAGAGGAGACACCCACCAGTGAGAGGAGAGGAGACACCCACCAGTGAGAGGAGAGGAGACACCAGTGAGAGGAGAGGAGACACCAGTGAAAGGAGTGAGACGAGAGGAGACACCAGTGAGAGGAGAGGGAGACACCAGTGAGAGGAGAGGGAGACACCAGTGAGAGGAGTGAGAGGAGAGGAGACACCAGTGAGAGGAGTGAGAGGAGAGGAGACACCAGTGAGAGGAGAGGAGACACCAGTGAGAGGAGAGGAGACACCCACCAGTGAGAGGAGAGGAGACACCAGTGAGAGGAGAGGAGACACCCACCAGTGAGAGGAGAGGGAGACACCAGTGAGAGGAGAGGGAGACACCAGTGAGAGGAGTGAGAGGAGAGGAGACACCAGTGAGAGGAGAGGAGACACCAGTGAGAGGACTGAGAGGAGAGGAGACACCAGTGAGAGGAGAGGAGACACCCACCAGTGAAAGGAGAGGAGACACCAGTGAGAGGAGAGGAGACACCCACCAGTGAGAGGAGAGGAGACACCAGTGAGAGGAGACACCAGTGAGAGGAGAGGAGACACCAGTGAGAGGAGACACCAGTGAGAGGAGAGAGGAGACACCAGTGAGAGGAGTGAGAGGAGAGGAGACACCAGTGAGAGGAGACACCAGTGAGAGGAGTGAGAGGAGAGGAGACACCAGTGAGAGGAGAGGAGACACCAGTGAGAGGAGTGAGAGGAGAGGAGACACCAGTGAGAGGAGACACCAGTGAGAGGAGAGAGGAGACACCAGTGAGAGGAGACACCAGTGAGAGGAGAGAGGAGAGGAGACACCAGTGAGAGGAGAGAGGAGACACCAGTGAGAGGAAAGGAGACACCAGTGAGAGGAGAGGAGACACCACTGAGAGGAGACACCAGTGAGAGGAGAGAGGAGACACCAGTGAGAGGAGACACCAGTGAGAGGAGAGAGGAGAGGAGACACCAGTGAGAGGAGAGGAGACACCAGTGAGAGGAGAGAGGAGACACCAGTGAGAGGAGTGAGAGGAGAGGTGACACCAGTGAGAGGAGAGGAGACACCAGTGAGAGGAGTGAGAGGAGAGGAGACACCAGTGAGAGGAGAGGAGACACCAGTGAGAGGAGAGGAGACACCAGTGAGAGGAGTGAGAGGAGAGGAGACACCAGTGAGAGGAGAGGAGACACCAGTGAGAGGAGACACCAGTGAGAGGAGAGGGAGACACCAGTGAGAGGAGAGGAGACACCAGTGAGAGGAGTGAGAGGAGAGGAGACACCAGTGAGAGGAGAGGAGACACCAGTGAGAGGAGAGGGAGACACCAGTGAGAGGAGACACCAGTGAGAGGAGAGGAGACACCAGTGAGAGGAGACACCAGTGAGAAGAGAGGAGACACCAGTGAGAGGAGAGAGGAGACAGCAGTGAGAGGAGACACCAGTGAGAGGAGACACCAGTGAGAGGAGACACCAGTGAGAGGAGTGAGAGGAGAGGAGACACCAGTGAGAGGAGTGAGAGGAGAGGAGACACCAGTGAGAGGAGTGAGAGGAGAGGAGACACCAGTGAGAGGAGACACCAGTGAGAGGAGAGGAGACACCAGTGAGAGGAGTGAGAGGAGAGGAGACACCAGTGAGAGGAGAGGAGACACCAGTGAGAGGAGAGGAGACACCAGTGAGAGGAGTGAGAGGAGAGGAGACACCAGTGAGAGGAGAGGAGACACCAGTGAGAGGAGTGAGAGGAGAGGAGACACCAGTGAGAGGAGACACCAGTGAGAGGAGACACCAGTGAGAGGAGAGGAGACACCAGTGAGAGGAGTGAGAGGAGTGAGAGGAGAGGAGACACCAGTGAGAGGAGAGGAGACACCAGTGAGAGGAGTGAGAGGAGAGGAGACACCAGTGAGAGGAGACACCAGTGAGAGGAGACACCAGTGAGAGGAGAGGAGACACCAGTGAGAGGAGAGGAGACACCAGTGAGAGGAGAGGAGACACCAGTGAGAGGAGAGGAGACACCAGTGAGAGGAGACACCAGTGAGAGGAGAGGAGACACCAGTGAGAGGAGACACCAGTGAGAGGAGAGGAGACACCAGTGAACCTCCGCGTGCGACACACACACACTGAACATGGTGTCTGCTCACTTCCAGCACTGATATCTACACACTCTTCAATCAGGACACTGCTACTGGAGAAGAACAATGACTGACAATATTAAGTCATGTTTTGTAAAAGAATTTTAATCAAAATTAAGGAAGTTTTTGTTTAAAACAAGAATAAATATCTGCCAATGGGGTCAGAAGAGTAATATTGTTTTCCCTTTGAATTAAGAGATTTAAATATCGGTTGTTTGATTTCATTAAGAGATTTAAATGTTGATTTGAAGATATGAAGTCTTGTTTTCTGAAAAATGTATCAACATTATGTGAGTTTTTTTGCTAAAACAAGAAAAAAAATCTGCCAATGGGGTCAGAAAAATAATCTTTGATCAGAAACTCACATGAGATCAGCCAATAGCAAACCACAACCATCCAATCAATTCCACACAGACACAATCAAGCCCCGCCCACACGTGTTCTTGTTCCTGAAGCGTTTCTCTCGGATGTACGACACTATAGAGGAGAAGAGACCAGCGCAACTTCCCTTTCATGCCGACTTTAAACAAACTCAATAAATTTTTCAGAAAACAAGACTTAATATCTTCAGTAGTTTTGCCTCTCCTGTACATGCATCTTGATTTAAGAATATTTATATATTTACAGAAATAGAAACACTAAGGAAGAACACATCTTAAACACATGTTCATTCTGTAAATGCTGAATCTACTGATGACTGTTGTTGACCGCGGCCGCCGTGGAGGAGCGTCTCAGCGCTCGAGAAGAGAGTCTTTCCTCGGGTCAACAGACTGAGAGGTTTAGAGAACCCAGAAACCCAGAGCAGGAGCGCTCGCGGTGAGCCGGTTCTCCAGGGCGTGCGGTTCGGTTCTCCTACTCAGATGTGTGTTACCTATCTACGTGTCGGCTGAGCGCCTGTTTAAAAGCCACGGCCATGTCTGGCTCCAGCCCCTGCAAACTCTTGAGAGGAGAGGTACTGTACCCGTCTATGCTGGAGAAGTCCTGGAGCATCGGATGCTGGCGGGACAAAACACACGTTCACTTCAACACATCAAGAATACGCCACACTGTGAGGTTTAAACCGCGTTTCCACCGCAGGAACTTTCCCCGGGAACTTTGGGCTGGGACTCGAGGGGCTTTCGCACCGGATAGTTCTGGGAACTCAGTTATAAGAACGAGGGGGGGGGGGGGGGGGGGGGTATGCGACACTTGTGCGCTGAATATGCTGATTGGTCGAATTCATGCCGCATTTTGATTGGTTGACTCCACGCAGCATCTGTTGAGTGTGTGCAGGAACAGTTCTCTGCTATTCCAATCAACAGTGGAGTTTAAAGATACGACGATGGACCGACGACGAGGTTCAGGCTTTATTAAGCTTAAATTCAGAGGATGAAATCCAGCGGGAACTGTAAAGTCGCGCGCAGTCCTACGTCACCGGATTAATTTGCCTAATTCTCATGATACTTTATTCAGCAACAGGTCTGGGGGAGAAAAAGTTCCTGGGATAAATTGTTCCGTGTAATTTCGGTGGAAACGCGGCTTTAGAGGAGGAAGAGCATCTCACGTCTCTCGGCGATCCGTCTCCCGGTCTGTGGATGTCGGTCTGAGCGGCGCTGAGCGTCTCTGCTAGCTGAGCTACGTCCTGCTCGCGCGACACTAGCACCGGCGGCTCCCAGCCATCGCGGAAACACAGCGTGTGCCGAGGGAACGGGTGATCCTTCGGCCACTCCAACCTCAACACAAGACAAGAGTCACGTTTATCTGGTGCTTTCACAGTCGTTTCAGAGCAGCGTCACAGAAAGTCACGCTGTCAAGGCTTAGAGCCGGATGATGTGATATATAACAATGATATGATTAATCCTCCGGGTTTAGATCTAGATATATTGAATTTATTGTGTTGTCTATCACATACATCAGTGCTGCAGTGAATCAGTCGGTTTTGTTCAATCAACCAATTTAAATGTCAGTCGTTTTGTTATATTATTAAAGAGATTTAAATATCGGTCAGGTTTATTCTATTAAATATCGGTCAGGTTTATTTATTAAATATCGGTCAGGTTTATTCTATTAAATATCGGTCAGTTTGTTCTATTAAATATCAGTCGGTTTATTCAATTGAGAGATTTAAATATCGGTTGTTTTGTTCTATTAAATATCGGTCGTTTTATTCTATTAAATATATTAATAGATTTATATTGATTGTTTTATTCGATCAAATATCGGTCATTTTGTTCTATTAAGAGATTTAAATATCGGTCAATTTTATTCTATTAAATATCGGTCGTTTTGTTCTATTAAGAACATGTTAAATGTTGATTTAAAGATAGTAAGTCATGTATTAACCAATTTTGTTCTTTTAAGAGATTAAAATATCGGTCTAAGCGAGAATAAGCAATTCTCAAAAAGTATTAGTGAAACTATGATCGGTTGTTGTAGGGGAAGCAAGACTCTAAGCAAGAGTAATTCTCACAAAGCCTCAATGAAGAAACGATTGGTTGTCTAATGAAAAAGCGAGTATGATTTCTCCCGGCAGACTGAACAAAATAACGTTCTTCAGGCCCGCGTGAGAGTAAGAGCATCAGTACCTGCACTTGGTCCACCCGTCTCCCAGCGTGACCCACAGGTGTCTCTCGTCCACAGAACCCGACGCGTGCAGGAACTCGATGGCTTCTCGGGTGAGGAGGGGAACGATGACGCTTTTGGCCAGATCGACCCCTCCAGACGTCTGGATCACCTGAGTCAAGTCAAGTCACCTTCATTTATACAGCGCTTTAACAATATAGATGTTTCACAGCAGCTTTACAGTGATAATAGGAGATTACAGTAGCAGAGATTGTTTTGGCTTTACAGCAGCTCTAGAATAAAGTTATTGTCCAGCTAAAGTTAGTTTTGACTGATTCCCTTCCGTCGCAGCGATCATTAGTTATTAACTTAGGGGCCGCTAACACGACACCGCTCTAACAGAAAATCCTTAACGCACTCCGGCCGCTCATTCGCACAAACAGTGCCTGGTGTCTGGTGTAATCTTTGAGCGCTGTTGAGCGGAATCATCAACACCTCTGATTGGCTTTTGTGTTCACAAGCTCATCGGATATGTCTGCGATTGGCTACAATGATCAACGCACGGAAGTGTTTGAAAGTATTTTGAAAGCAGGACCGATCTGCTGATATACGCCTGCTTTCAGACGCTCCCGTGTGTGTCTGTGAAAGCGCTCGCTGAAGAGCCTCACTGATGTATATTTACAACATGTTTTTGAAGCGTTGATCATTGTATCCAATCACAGACATATTTAATGAGCTCATGAACACAATGGCCAATCAGAGGTGTTTACGATTCTGCTCAACAGGGCTCAAAAGATTCACATTTTTAAAATTACAGTATCGACTTGGTACCGAAGTCAGTACTTTTGACAACACTACTGTACACACACACACACACACACACCATCAGAACACGTACCAGTCTGAGCGGATTGAACAGGAAGTGAACCAGATCCACAGCGGTGGGGTTCTGAATGTGGTTCTTCAACTTCCCCTGCAATGACAAACAATCACACAGAATATTAATGAGATTCTCCAGCTCAACATTAGTAAGTATATTCATTTTATCCCTGATTTACACCTGGTTAACGTCACTCACCAGCAGGTTGAAGGCATGTTTGAACTTCTGGAAACAGTCGACAAACTCGTCCTGAGACGGAGGTTTAGCTCTTAGCGTCAAAACTCCCTCTGATTAAAGACACACAGCAAACACACTCGTGACACACATCAAACACACTCGTTATACACTCGTGACAAACTCATGACAAACTTGTTACACACTCGTGACACACATCAAACACACTCGTTATACACTCGTGACAAACTCATGACAAACTTGTTACACACTCGTGACACACATCAAACACACTCGTTATACACTCGTGACAAACTCATGACAAACTTGTTACACACTCGTGACACACTCGTTACACCCTCTTGACACCCTCGCGATAAACTCGTTACACACCCATGACACACCCGTAACACACTCGTGACACACTCGTTACACACTCGCGACACCCTTGCGACAAACTCGTTACACACCCGTGACACACTCGCGACAACCCGTTACACACTCGTTACATACTCGTGACACACTCGTTACACACCCGCACCACACTCGCGACAAACTCGTTACACACTCGCGACAAACTCGTTAAACACCCGTAACACACTCGCAACAAACTCGTTACACACCCGTTACATACTCGTTACACACTCGCGACAAACTCGTTACACACCCGTTATATACTCGCGACACACTCGTTACACACTCGCGACACACTCGTTACACACTCGTTACACACCCGTAACATACTCGCGACACACCCGTGACACACTCGTTACACACTCGTGACTCACTCGTGACACACTCGTGACACACTCGTTACGGTCTCGTTACACACTCGTTACAGTCTCGTTACAGTCTCGTTACACACTCGTGACACTCTCGACAAACTCGTTACACACCCGTAACATACTCACGACACACCCGTGACACACTCGTTACGGTCTCGTTACGGTCTCGTTACACACTCGTTACAGTCTCCTTACACACTCGTGACACACTTGTTAAACACTCGTTACACACTTGTTGCACACTCATTAGACCCTCGTGACGAAGAGGAGGATCTGGACGCATCATGTGATGATGAAACGCTCACCTCCAGGTCCTTTCTTCTTGCTCTTCTTGGTTTTCTTGCGTTTAGAGAGCTCACTAAAGGCCTCGGCAGCTTTCTGCAGTTTGGTGACGAAGTGTTCGATGTCGTCCAGAACGTGGTTGAGGATTTGCTGTAACACACATCAGTGTTTATCCATCTGCACCACACACACTCACACACACACATAGACAGATGTATGAACAGTGAAGTCACTCACCACATCTCTGTCCACCTGCGCTGCGCTCATCTCAGCAGGCCCGTCCAGCTCTGTGTAAAGTCTCTGCGGATCACCTGACGACACACACACGCACACACACACACAAAGAGTGAGACACGCTCTGGAATGGGAACGACAGACACACTTCGTGTTTCCTGATCCACTCACAGTCCTGCTGCTCACTGGTCCAGGCAGTCCAACTGGCCACTCGGCTCTTGGCGTCTCCTTGATTGACAGCCCCTGGAGGCAGGGGGGCGGGGGCTCCCGGAGGCGGGGGGATGGTCCCGTCACTCTTCAGGATCATTCTGACACACACAGAGATACGGATGCTGTGTTACTGTGGCAACAGCCATCATAATCATCATCATCATCTTTATCATCTTACTTCAGCGCCTCCGGCCTCTTCTTCACTTTCCCGCTCTTGTGATCGCTGACGGCGCTCTCGATGTCCATGTGGATTAAGTTGGCCTGAGGGAGTCAAAGCACACACACGCTAGTGACGAAGAGTCGACAGGAATGATTGACAGCTGCACTCACTCACGAACGCTGACCTTGATGTCGTCGCACTGGAACAGGTGCAGGTCTGCTTTTCCCTGACCGGATTCCTTACACACCAGCGCCAGGATAGAGTCGTACCCGCAGGCGTTGATCACGGCCTGGCAGTGCTGGACCGAGCCCAGGGGGAAGTTCTCCAGCTCGTTCTGAAACACACACACACGCGTGATCAGTCCACATGCGTGTGGCACTCAGAGCTCTGGGGTGTGTTTCCCAAAAGCATCGTTAGCCAACTATGGTCGCAAGTTCTGTCGCAATCAGCAGTTCACCCCAAACCATCGTTCAAACAAACATTCGCAAACAGCATCGCAGCGACGGATCTCGACCTGTGGTTAGAAGCAGAGTTTCTAGTTTGCATGACGTGGACTCAATAAATCCTTATCTCGAGTAAAATAAGATAATAACATTCAGTACAACCCAATCTGTAATGGTCATCAGCTGGAGTGCCCTTGAGAGCCACCTGAGGGCACTCTACATCAGACTATTATTATTCACTCACAACTACATTTCCCATAATTCACTGCCGGACTCATCATCCCTGATTAGCACATTCACCTGTGTCTCATTATATTGTTTAGTTCACCCCATATAAGCGTGGTTCACCTCATCATTCCCTGCAAAGTCTTGTACGTTATTCCACTGCATCTCTGAGCGTTTCCTTTGTTGTCATTGTTCCTGGTTCTTGATCTCTGCCCGTATCCTGGTTTTCCCGTTCCTGCCTCACCCTCTGGATTTGTCTGTTTGTTTGGATTGCCTGCCTGTGTATGACCTTTGCCTGGATTCTGATTACAATTTTGATTTACTTTAATAAACTGCATTTGGATCCTCAACCTTCTTGTCTCGGAGCAGTTCATAACACAATCTGTGTCTTTTATTTAGAATACATACTAATGTCATTTACACCTTTTAGTTTATCAAGAGATTTAAAGCACCGCTATTGAAGACTGCGCATGTGTGAACGAGCTCTAGTGCGCAAGAACGAGCCTATGACTGAATCTGGTAATAAAGCAAAATAACTGAGAAAAATAGTCCTCAGATGCCATGTCTGTAATTTATATCAAAATATCTAGCGTTAAATCGATCTCAAACAGATTCATTAAAAAGTAGTTATTACTCCAACACCTGAGTGACATCATTAACCATCGTGGTTGAACGACCACTTTGCGTCACTTTGGTTTCGGGAAACAGTCGTGACGAGCTAGTTGATTTCTCTAACGACTACAGCAGTGAAGCACGAGTTACGGCGTGTGCGGGAAACACACCCCTGGACGGGTGTTCCTGTACCTTGCTGTCGTTGTCGATGAGACTGATGGATTTGGCGTCCACCTGCAGGATCATGTCCTGCGTCCACACCTTCCCTTTAGCGTCCAGCAGACGCAGCTTCCGCACGCCGTCCTCGATGGTCAGAACGGCCTCTTTCCGGTCCATCACAAACGTGGTGAGATGCTGCGGGAGGAAAACACACACGCAGCGTCTCAAACAGGGTTAGACATTTTGATTGAAGTTGCGCTGGTCTTTTCTCTTCTATTGTGCCGTATATCGAGCGAAACGCTTCTGGAACAAGAACGAATGTGGGCGGGGCTTAATTTTGACCGCCGGGAATTGATTAGATGGTTGTGGTTTCCTATTGGTTGATCTCATGTGAGTGGCAGATTGCCCCGCCCTCATCATCAGAGATGAGTTAAATTCAAGAATCGTCAATGTTGATTTCATGGGGACTTTAAAGGGGTGGTTGATTATGATTTTACTTTTCTAACTTTAGTTAGTGTGTAATGTTGCTGTTTGAACATAAACAACAGCTGCAAAGTTACAACGCTCAAAGTTCAAAGCAAAGAGAGATATTTTCTTTTACAGAAATCGCTTTTTAAGGACTACAACAAATGGCCGGATAGGAATTACAATGAGCTTCACGACATCACTAACCCTAAAATTTACATAAACCCCGCCCCCGGGAACGCGATTTATAGATTATCATAACAGAATATGCTAATCAATGACTAGAAGATAGTTAACTCCACATCAGCTGCATAAATTCATCAACTAACCATTCAGAAATGTCCTGTTGCTTCTACATGATCCACTTGTTTGCATTTAAAGGGACACACACACACAAGCGGTGCGTTTTTGCTCACCCTCAAAAAGTGAAATTTTAACATGCTATAAAATTTTAGCTAAAACTTCACACACACACTCTGGACATCAGAGACTTATTTTACATCTTGTGAAAAGGGCATTATAGGACCCCTTTAAACGACAGTAATGTTCAGTGATATTACGCCGTACCTCCACATGATACTGCGACGTGTCCGTCAGGCTGTTGATGCTGTTCTTGGTGTAATTCTTCCTTTGCTCTGAGGAAACAGACACACACAGACACTCACACACACGGCATCACCATCACGTCCAGACGGAATCTGCAGACCGATTCACACGAGCCGAATCTGATGCTGCTACAGGTTCCGTGTGGACGTGTAACGCTGAACACATCAGACACGCACGCGTATGAGGAGCAGATTCAGCTGGAAACTACATCTGTGTGTCTACAGACACAATCACACGGGATTCACACTTGAAGTGTGTGTGAAGGGAGAGTTAAAGGAAACAAGAGATGTCTATGAAAGGTCACACACACACACACACACACACACACACACACACACACACACACACACACACACACACACACACACTCACATAGTCACACTCACATACTCACACACTCATTGAGCACACACACACACACACACACACTCACAAACTCATATACTAACAGTCACACTCACATACTCACACACTCAAATACTCAAATACTCACACACTCACCTACTTACACACTCACACACTCACATACTCAAATACTCACATACTAAAATACTCACAAACTCAAATACTCAAATACTCACACACTTACCTACTCACACACTCACATACTCAAATACTCACACACTCACATACTCAAATACTCACACACTCACATACTCAAATACTCACACACTTACACACTCACCTACTCACATACTCAAATACTCACTCACACACTCACATACTCAAATACTTACACACTCACCTACTCAAATACTCACATACTCAAATACTCACATACTCAAATACTCAAATACTCACACACTCACCTACTCACACTCACATACTCAAATACTCACACACTCAAATACTTACACTCACATACTCAAATACTCACACACTCAAATACTTACACACTCACCTACTCACACACTCACATACTCAAATACTCACACACTCACCTACTCACATACTCAAATACTTACACACTCACCTACTCACACTCAAATACTCAAATACTCACACACTCACATACTCACATACTCAAATACTCACACACTCAAATACTCAAATACTCAAATACTCACACACTCACATACTCAAATACTCACATACTCACATACTCAAATACTCACATACTCAAATACTCAAATACTCACACACTTACACACTCACACACTCACATACTCAAATACTCAAATACTCACACACTCACACACTCACATATTCACACACTCACACACTCACATACTCAAATACTCACACACTCACATACTCAAATACTCACATACTCAAATACTCACACACTCACATACTCACACACTCACACACTCACATACTCAAATACTTACACACTCACCTACTCACACACTCACATACTCAAATACTCACACACTCACCTACTCACATACTCAAATACTTACACACTCACCTACTCACACACTCAAATACTCAAATACTCAAATACTCAAATACTCAAATACTCAAATACTCAAATACTCACACACTCACCTACTCACACACTCACATACTCAAATACTTACACACTCACCTACTCACACACTCACATACTCAAATACTCACACACTCACATACTCAAATACTCACACACTCACCTACTCACACACTCACATACTCAAATACTCTCACATACACACACACACTCACACTCACTCTCAGACATACTCACACTCACTCACACACACTCATACTCATATACTCACACACAGTCACACACTCACTCACTCACACTCACACTTACACTCACACTCACACTCACACTCACATACTCACATACTCACACTCACTTACACTCACACTCATATACTCACACACACTTACACTCACACTCATACTCACACTCACATACTCACACACACTCACTCACACCTTCTACCTTTCTTTTTGTGTTTGGCGGAAGTGTGCAGAAAATACACTCCATCTGTTCCTGAGAGCGATGGTGCAGAGAAAACACACACACACACACATCATTGATTCTATTTATTACTGTGAAGCTGCTCTGAAACGATCTGTACTGTATAAAGCGCTGTAGAAATAAAGCCGACCTGACTAAAAATATACTATTATCATGGTGAAATACTGACCCCCAATACAGACGAATATCCCTATGAATCTTTCGTTCTAAAGAGCAAAACACTGAACATCTTCGAGTTTCTGTATGTCACACACACACTGATCAACACAATCCCGTTATGGTGACAAAGTGTGTGAGCTGCAGTTCCCTCAGCAGACAGCAGGGGGAGACACGTACCGTACAGAGCTTTACCCCTGGAGTTTCCTACAGGAACATCTGGAGACCGTGAGCCGTGACCGCTGAGAGAGAGAGGGAGAGAGAGCGAGAGAGAGCGAGAGAGAGGGAGAGAGAGCGAGAGGGAGAGGGAAAGGGAAAAGGAGAGAGAGAAAGAGAGAGGGAGAGGGAGAGGGAGAGGGAGAGAGAAAGAGAGAGCGAGAGGGAGAGGGAGAGAGAGAGAGGGAGAGAATGTTATTCACATTCACACTTTCTCTGCTCTATATCTGGATTGTGTGTGAGTTAAATAATAATCATTGTGCCGCACAAATGTGAGTGTGTGTGTGTGTGTGTGTGTGTATGTGTGAGTGTGAGTCTGTGTGCGTGTGTGTGCGTGTGTGTGTGTGTGTGTGTGTGTGTGAGCGTGTGTGTGTATGTGTGAGTGTGAGTCTGTGTGTGTGTGCGTGTGTGTGTGGTTAATGAGTAAAGTGGACACTTGATCTGTTTCATTGTGTAAGTCACACTTATTGTGCGACAGATCAATAATGAATGTGTCCAATAGATCAGGATCAGAGGAAACATCAATAATAAAACATCAGAACGTTCTGGCAAGGTTCTCTCAAAGTTATGAACAAACGTTCTACCAGTAACATTAATAGAACATTCGTTCAGTGTTATCTGTTATTTAATAATGTTCTCAGAACATTAGAACAAAAACACTATTTATACATCGATCATGGAATGTTTCAGTTGATGTTTGTTTTTAAATGTAACTTTTTTTAAATGTTTCTACTTGTTTCAGAACGTTCAGATTCAAAAGTAACGTTCCATAATGTTTGAAGAATGATACAATGTTACTGTTCCCGTAACGTTCACAGAACATTTAGCAGAAGTTCAGATGTTCGCATGTAAAGCTGCTCAGTTTCTGGATCTTTCCACACATTCAGAAGCTCATATGAACCCACAGCGTCTTTACTGTGTTCTGAATAATGTTGTGATTGTTGTGAGAGATGATGATGACGTACTTCATCTGCGCCGAGACTGCGCTGTATCCGTTCATGTCTGGACTTCACACACAGATCCTCCTGAAACACAACAAACACAGTGTCACACACACCAGCTTTACATACGCAAACACACCAGCAAACTCTTTGAGTCTTTGATCATCACATGACCAGGAACATCCCATAATACTCCCTCTCCGCCAGAGTTCAGGATGATGAACTCAATCACGGCTAATTATACACCGATGCCAGGAATCATGGGAGAGAGCTGTCAATCATACAGAGACATAGATGCTGATGCCATTCACATCTCACTCACCTTCATCATCATCACCATCCTCACCTTCATCATCATCACCATCATCTTCTGAACTCTTAACGACTCATTTAGAGGCTGAACAGGATGAAGATGAAGATGATGATGAAGGGTAACTGGTGTGATGCTGCTGGTTAATGATCAGACGGCCTGGTCTCCTTCGTGTGTGTGTGTGTGTGTGTGTGTGTGTGTGTGTGTGTGTGTGTGTGTGTGTGTGTGTGTGTGTGTGTGACGCCGCAGGTCTATAATTAACCCGGCGTGGGCCGTTAACAGGTTAATCTGACTGACTGAGTAACGAGAGTCAGGATCCATCAGTGTGAGACAGAGGAACACGAGAACGACCCTAACCCAGCTCTACAAGCTCATGTGTGAAGACACAGTTACACACAATCTTACAAACGTGTCAAATATTTAGTTTCTATTATATTACATCATTGCGTCTTTTTGCCTACTCAATAATGAACTTATGTTTTTTCAAATTATTTTAATCAAATGTATTAATTATAATGTATTAACACACACACACACACACACACACACACACACACTCTCTCTCTCACAGAAAAATAAATATCTTTATAAACCACATTTACATTGTAATACCAGTGTAATACCCATGTCATTATACAAATGCGTGTCCTCATAAATCATAAA
>CM040821.1:290894-320894 GCA_022828995.1 Vimba vimba | reverse complement strand
CCTCCTCATATCTTGAACTCCACATATCTCGAACTCCACATATCTCGAACTCCTCCACATATCTCGAACTCCTCCACATATCTCGAACTCCTCAAATCTCGAACTCCACATATCTCGAACTCCACATATCTCGAACTCCACATATCTCGAACTCCACATATCTCGAACTCCACATATCTCGAACTCCACATATCTCAAACTCCACATATCTCGAACTCCACATATCTCGAACTCCACATATCTCGAACTCCACATATCTCGAACTCCACATATCTCGAACTCCACATATCTCGAACTCCACATATCTCGAACTCCACATATCTCGAACTCCACATATCTCGAACTCCACATATCTCGCACTCCACATATCTCGAACTCCACATATCTTGAACTCCACATATCTTGAACTCCTCATATCTTGGCCTCCTCCACATATCTTGGCCTCCTCCACATATCTTGAACTCCACATATCTTGAACTCCTCATATCTTGAACTCCTCATATCTTGAACTCCTCATATCTTGAACTCCTCATATCTTGAACTCCTCATATCTTGAACAACTCCTCATATCTTGAACAACTCCTCATATCTTGAACAACTCCTCATATCTTGAACTCCTCCTCATATCTTGAACTCCACATATCTTGAACTCCTCAAATCTTGAACTCCACATATCTTGAACTCCACATATCTTGAACTCCTCATATCTTGAACTCCTCATATCTTGAACTCCTCATATCTTGAACTCCTCATATCTTGAACTCCTCATATCTTGAACAACTCCTCATATCTTGAACAACTCCTCATATCTTGAACTCCTCCTCATATCTCGAACTCCACATATCTCGAACTCCACATATCTCGAACTCCACATATCTTGAACTCCTCAAATCTTGAACTCCTCAAATCTTGAACTCCTCAAATCTTGAACTCCTCATATCTTGAACTCCTCATATCTTGAACTCCACATATCTTGAACTCCTCATATCTTGAACTCCTCAAATCTTGAACTCCTCATATCTTGAACTCCTCATATCTTGAACTCCACATATCTTGAACTCCTCAAATCTTGAACTCCTCATATCTTGAACTCCACATATCTTGAACTCCTCAAATCTTGAACTCCTCATATCTTGAACTCCTCATATCTTGAACTCCTCATATCTTGAACTCCACATATCTTGAACTCCTCAAATCTTGAACTCCTCAAATCTTGAACTCCTCATATCTTGAACTCCTCATATCTTGAACTCCACATATCTTGAACTCCTCATATCTTGAACTCCACATATCTTGAACTCTTGAACTCATATCTTGAACTCTTGAACTCATATCTTGAACTCTTGAACTCATATCTTGAACTCCTCATATCTCGCTGGTCTTGCTGTGATTCTGATAGAGAGCAGCACATGATCTGACGGAGCTCAGTTAATGCCAACACATGTTTACACTGCACTTATGTCAAAAAACACCCAGCATTTAATTCTCATGAGCTGATATGATAATAAGAGTCTAGTAGACATACACAACATAACTTTTTATTTTTCTTATTTTCAACACTTGCACCTTGGAACCTGTTTCAAAGTTTGCGTTCTCGAGCTCCAAACACTGTTGTGTAAATGAACGGCCAGAACACATTAAAGTTTCTGTTTTCTGTTAGAGCGGTGTCGTGTTAGCGGCCCTTAAGTTAATAACTAATGATCTTTACAACGGAAGTGAATCAGTCAAAACTAACTTTAGCTGGACAATAACTTTATTCTAGAGCTGCTGTAAAGCCAAAACAATCTATGTTACTGTAATCTCCTATTATCACTGTAAAGCTGCTTTGAAACGGTCTATATTGTTAAAGCGCTGTATAAATGAAGGAGACTTGACTTGACAACATGAGCAAAATAACACAATGAAACTGGATGTATCTGAGGCGCTTCTGCTCTGGATTGTGCGCTCACACACGGGAAGTAAGAGAAGCGGGATCATTGTGTTCAGCTGAGCTATGAATAGAGACAATAAAGGAGGTTATGGCTGTAGATAAGGCAGAAGTAAACACTGCACTCGGCCAGACTGGTTTGGGCTGATCAGAAGCACACGCATCAGCTCCACATTATTATTATTATTATTAGAAGGATTTAAAAAGAAATAATAATATTTTTTATTATATTATTCCTTCCTCGCCCCCCTCATTTTTTTATATATTAGCACATGTATATAGTGTCACAATTTGTGTTTGCATAATTACAATAAATATATATTTTTTAAATCAGCTCGACCCTGTGGTGACACATCAGAATCACACAGATATGAGAAGTGTTTCGCTCTTGGTCAAACTTCAGAGAAAACAGGAAAATAACAGAATCAAGGACGCAAACTTCACTGGAGACTAATTTGCAGATTTGCAAAATGAAGAAAAAGATAAGAGACCGAGGAACTGAGTAAAACAATCCAAAACTCCAGAGAGCCGCATGATGTTCCTCCAGAAATCCTCCAGAGACTCAAGCCTCCACTAAACATTACCCAGAGTTCTCAGCAGCAAACGCTTCAATCACGCCTGAACAATCTGTGTGACACCAAACCCATCGGCTCGGTTTCAGTCTCTCGCAAAACGCCATAATCACTTCACAATGAGCTGCCAAAGACATGATATAGTAGTTACTGAAACCAGCAGGCGTCACTACAGTAAACGTGCTCACAGACGAACAACACAAACACCAGCTGAAAACATCCAGAAATACTCCAGCCGAATCACAGGCCTCAGTTTCACATGATCCTGGAGTCCCAGAAGAGATGCTGTTTTTAACCTCAGATCTGCTCTGTCCTCCATTACAGAGCAGAACTCTTCCCATAACACTGACAGATGCTGATGATGTGATTGTGCAGCACAGTTGAACAGACGAACGCTAGGTGTGTGTAACGATACCCTCATGTCACGATGTATACTCACCATACCATATTACTGCGATACTACAAGACAATTTTTTCTGTTGATTAAAATGCTAAATTCGATTGTGGATGTAAATGAATAGTCTTGGAAACCAAAAGCACAGGACAATAGAGACGCCAGAATAACAATATTCATGATTCTCAAGCTGAAAACAGAATTATTTTAGATGAATATGCATGAACTCTGTCACTGGATAGATATATTTACAATAATGTAGGCCACTTTTTACTGATAATGTAAGACATTCAGCATTATCAGGACCCAAAAATATTCCCCCAATTATTATGCATTATATTTAACATTATATATAGTAGTTACACTGAAACTGTGTAAATTTCCATTTTGGGTGAACTATCCACAATACATATTGATGCATTTTTGTATTGCCAAATATTGTGACACGATATAATGTTACACCCCTAATGAATAGAGTCTCATCTACATCAGAGAAGCCTCACGTTTGGGTCAAAACTCACAGGACTAGCTGAAATAACACCACAGCTCAATGAAATTAATGGAAACATGAGCGGTTATGTAACATGGCTCCATATTTAACCCTGTGGCACTGGGACCTGCACTACTCATAACACCAATTACTGAAACTCACTGGAGAGACACCGTCTTGCGTCCCTATTAAGAGCCGTTAACCATTCACTTCCCTACGCCGAACCGCCTCACATTAATGCTTCTCAGAATCCACAGGATTTACATTCAAGGTTCAGAAAGTGCTAAATCAGCGTTATTCTATACAGACAATAACTACAGTGATGTATTAATGAAGTCTGATCTCAGCAGTGATATAAACACAACTGCAGTGATGTATTAATGAAGTCTGATCTCAGCAGTGATATAAACACATCTGCAGTGATGTATTAATGAAGTCTGATCTAAGCAGTGATATAAACACAACTGCAGTGATGCATTAATGAAGTCTGATCTCAGCAGTGATATAAACACATCTGCAGTGATGTATTAATGAAGTCTGATCTAAGCAGTGATATAAACACAACTGCAGTGATGTATTAATGAAGTCTGATCTCAGCAGTGATATAAACACATCTGCAGTGATGTATTAATGAAGTCTGATCTCAGCAGTGATATAAACACATCTGCAGTGATGTATTAATGAAGTCTGATCTCAGCAGTGATATAAACACATCTGCAGTGATGTATTAATGAAGTCTGATCTCAGCAGTGATATAAACACAACTGCAGTGATGCATTAATGAAGTCTGATCTCAGCAGTGATATAAACACATCTGCAGTGATGTATTAATGAAGTCTGATCTAAGCAGTGATATAAACACAACTGCAGTGATGTATTAATGAAGTCTGATCTCAGCAGTGATATAAACACATCTGCAGTGATGTATTAATGAAGTCTGATCTCAGCAGTGATATAAACACATCTGCAGTGATGCATTAATGAAGTCTGATCTCAGCAGTGATATAAACACAACTGCAGTGATGTATTAATGAAGTCTGATCTAAGCAGTGATATAAACACAACTGCAGTGATGTATTAATGAACTCTGATCTCAGCAGTGATATAAACACAACTGCAGTGATGTATTAATGAAGTCTGATCTCAGCAGTGATATAAACACATCTGCAGTGATGTATTAATGAAGTCTGATCTCAGCAGTGATATAAACACATCTGCAGTGATGCATTAATGAAGTCTGATCTAAGCAGTGATATAAACACAACTGCAGTGATGCATTAATGAAGTCTGATCTCAGCAGTGATATAAACACAACTGCAGTGATGTATTAATGAAGTCTGATCTCAGCAGTGATATAAACACATCTGCAGTGATGCATTAATGAAGTCTGATCTCAGCAGTGATATAAACACAACTGCAGTGATGTATTAATGAAGTCTGATCTCAGCAGTGATATAAACACAACTGCAGTGATGTATTAATGAAGTCTGATCTCAGCAGTGATATAAACACATCTGCAGTGATGTATTAATGAAGTCTGATCTAAGCAGTGATATAAACACAACTGCAGTGATGCATTAATGAAGTCTGATCTCAGCAGTGATATAAACACAACTGCAGTGATGCATTAATGAAGTCTGATCTAAGCAGTGATATAAACACAACTGCAGTGATGTATTAATGAAGTCTGATCTCAGCAGTGATATAAACACATCTGCAGTGATGCATTAATGAAGTCTGATCTAAGCAGTGATATAAACACAACTGCAGTGATGTATTAATGAAGTCTGATCTCAGCAGTGATATAAACACATCTGCAGTGATGCATTAATGAAGTCTGATCTAAGCAGTGATATAAACACAACTGCAGTGATGCATTAATGAAGTCTGATCTCAGCAGTGATATAAACACAACTGCAGTGATGTATTAATGAAGTCTGATCTAAGCAGTGATATAAACACATCTGCAGTGATGTATTAATGAAGTCTGATCTAAGCAGTGATATAAACACATCTGCAGTGATGTATTAATGAAGTCTGATCTAAGCAGTGATATAAACACAACTGCAGTGATATATTAATGAAGTCTGATCTCAGCAGTGATAAAAACACAACTGCAGTGATGCATTAATGAAGTCTGATCTCAGCAGTGATATAAACATCTGCAGTGATGTATTAATGAAGTCTGATCTCAGCAGTGATATAAACACAACTGCAGTGATGCATTAATGAAGTCTGATCTCAGCAGTGATATAAACACAACTGCAGTGATGCATTAATGAAGTCTGATCTCAGCAGTGATATAAACACAACTGCAGTGATGTATTAATGAAGTCTGATCTAAGCAGTGATATAAACACATCTGCAGTGATGCATTAATGAAGTCTGATCTCAGCAGTGATATAAACACATCTGCAGTGATGCATTAATGAAGTCTGATCTAAGCAGTGATATAAACACAACTGCAGTGATGTATTAATGAAGTCTGATCTAAGCAGTGATATAAACACAACTGCAGTGATGCATTAATGGAGTCTGATCTCAGCAGTGATATAAACACATCTGCAGTGATGCATTAATGAAGTCTGATCTCAGCAGTGATATAAACACAACTGCAGTGATGCATTAATGAAGTCTGATCTCAGCAGTGATATAAACACAACTGCAGTGATGCATTAATGGAGTCTGATCTCAGCAGTGATATAAACACAACTGCAGTGATGCATTAATGAAGTCTGATCTCAGCAGTGGTATAAACACATCTGCAGTGATGTATTAATGAAGTCTGATCTCAGCAGTGATATAAACACAACTGCAGTGATGTATTAATGAAGTCTGATCTAAACAGTGATATAAACACAGCTGCAGTGATGTATTAATGGAGTCTGATCTCAGCAGTGATATAAACACAACTGCAGTGATGCATTAATGAAGTCTGATCTAAGCAGTGATATAAACACAACTGCAGTGATGCATTAATGAAGTCTGATCTCAGCAGTGATATAAACACATCTGCAGTGATGCATTAATGAAGTCTGATCTCAGCAGTGATATAAACAACTGCAGTGATGTATTAATGAAGTCTGATCTAAGCAGTGATATAAACACAACTGCAGTGATGCATTAATGAAGTCTGATCTCAGCAGTGATATAAACACAACTGCAGTGATGCATTAATGAAGTCTGATCTAAGCAGTGATATAAACACAACTGCAGTGATGCATTAATGAAGTCTGATCTCAGCAGTGATATAAACACATCTGCAGTGATGCATTAATGAAGTCTGATCTCAGCAGTGATATAAACACATCTGCAGTGATGTATTAATGAAGTCTGATCTCAGCAGTGATATAAACACAACTGCAGTGATGCATTAATGAAGTCTGATCTCAGCAGTGATATAAACACAACTGCAGTGATGCATTAATGAAGTCTGATCTCAGCAGTGATATAAACACAACTGCAGTGATGCATTAATGAAGTCTGATCTAAGCAGTGATATAAACACAACTGCAGTGATGCATTAATGAAGTCTGATCTCAGCAGTGATATAAACACATCTGCAGTGATGCATTAATGAAGTCTGATCTCAGCAGTGATATAAACACATCTGCAGTGATGTATTAATGAAGTCTGATCTAAGCAGTGATATAAACACAACTGCAGTGATGCATTAATGAAGTCTGATCTCAGCAGTGATATAAACACATCTGCAGTGATGTATTAATGAAGTCTGATCTAAGCAGTGATATAAACACAACTGCAGTGATGCATTAATGAAGTCTGATCTCAGCAGTGATATAAACACATCTGCAGTGATGTATTAATGAAGTCTGATCTCAGCAGTGATATAAACACAACTGCAGTGATGTATTAATGAAGTCTGATCTCAGCAGTGATATAAACACAACTGCAGTGATGCATTAATGAAGTCTGATCTCAGCAGTGATATAAACACAACTGCAGTGATGCATTAATGAAGTCTGATCTCAGCAGTGATATAAACACAACTGCAGTGATGTATTAATGAAGTCTGATCTCAGCAGTGATATAGACACAACTGCAGTGATGCATTAATGAAGTCTGATCTCAGCAGTGATATAAACACAACTGCAGTGATGCATTAATGAAGTCTGATCTCAGCAGTGATATAAACACAACTGCAGTGATGTATTAATGAAGTCTGATCTAAGCAGTGATATAAACACATCTGCAGTGATGCATTAATGAAGTCTGATCTCAGCAGTGATATAAACACATCTGCAGTGATGCATTAATGAAGTCTGATCTAAGCAGTGATATAAACACAACTGCAGTGATGTATTAATGAAGTCTGATCTAAGCAGTGATATAAACACATCTGCAGTGATGCATTAATGAAGTCTGATCTCAGCAGTGATATAAACACAACTGCAGTGATGCATTAATGAAGTCTGATCTCAGCAGTGATATAAACACAACTGCAGTGATGCATTAATGGAGTCTGATCTCAGCAGTGATATAAACACAACTGCAGTGATGCATTAATGAAGTCTGATCTCAGCAGTGGTATAAACACATCTGCAGTGATGTATTAATGAAGTCTGATCTCAGCAGTGATATAAACACAACTGCAGTGATGTATTAATGAAGTCTGATCTAAGCAGTGATATAAACACAGCTGCAGTGATGCATTAATGAAGTCTGATCTCAGCAGTGATATAAACACATCTGCAGTGATGTATTAATGAAGTCTGATCTCAGCAGTGATATAAACACAACTGCAGTGATGTATTAATGAAGTCTGATCTCAGCAGTGATATAAACACAACTGCAGTGATGTATTAATGAAGTCTGATCTCAGCAGTGATATAAACACAACTGCAGTGATGTATTAATGAAGTCTGATCTCAGCAGTGATATAAACACAACTGCAGTGATGTATTAATGAAGTCTGATCTCAGCAGTGATATAAACACATCTGCAGTGATGTATTAATGAAGTCTGATCTCAGCAGTGATATAAACACAACTGCAGTGATGTATTAATGAAGTCTGATCTCAGCACTAATATTAATGCATGAATTGAGGCGCGTGCTGGTACCTGCGCGTGACAGGCTCTGCCATGGTAACCGAGACAGTATTTACCGCGCGCGCCCATTAAACCAGCAAACGGAACATGACCGTGATCAGCACATAACAAAATAAACACAATAACAAACACAAAAACACAGCCATGAGGACGAACGAGCTGTTATTCGCGTTTAAATGGAATAAATGCACAAACACCGCCAGAATATGTATACACAATCTACAATTTACAAATAGTGTGTGAGTGTGTTTGTGTGTGTAACACGCTCACCTGTTTCTGTGTTTCTCCTCGTTTTACCGCATGACAGAAGCACAAACACACACGGCTCGTCGAGTGACTGTCAGTGAGTTTTTCGGTTTAATGACAAAATGAACAGTCGCTTGTGTGAGTTTGAGTCGCGCTCCGCCTCACTGACACACGCGCAGCGCGCGACCCACCAGCGCCTCCACGCGCGCACACGCGTAATCTCACCTGAGCGCGCAGGTGAACGCGCCATTCAAATTACAGTTTATCTCAATTGCTAAAACAAATTTCTTGAAACCAACATCACTGACTTTCACAAAACCTTGAACACAAAACCAAATTTTCAAACCGCATTCACAGAACCTCTGACTCTTCTGGCAAAATCAAACAATGCTCTCAGATCATACACACATCAGTCAATATTATAAACACTACAGATCATTCGTTAGACACTACATGAAAAATGGAGAACACAGAATCCAAAGCATGCAGTTACAAGAAAAAAAGTATTTTGTAACAAAGTAAACTAATTTTCCAATTAAGTAAAACAGTTTAGTAATGACAACGTACAGTAGTAATGTGAATAAAGTGTACACTGTATGCACTGCCAGTGTAGTGTTGTACTGGATTTATTGTATAGTTGGCCCATCGAATGGTATATTCAGCTCTCATACTGTGATGATACAGTGACCCACTGCAGAGGCCATACAGGTTACAGTAAAGACTCTAGATGAAGAGCGTTACAGTAAAGACACTAGATGAAGAGCGTTACAGTAAAGACTCTAGATGAAGAGCGTTACAGTAAAGACTCTAGATGAAGAGCGTTACAGTAAACACTCTAGATGAAGAGCGTTACAGTAAAGACTGTAGATGAAGAGCGTTACAGTAAAGACTAGATGAAGAGCGTTACAGTAAAGACTCTAGATGAAGAGCGTTACAGTAAAGACTGTAGATGAAGAGCGTTACAGTAAAGACTCTAGATGAAGAGCGTTACAGTAAAGACTCTAGATGAAGAGCGTTACAGTAAACACTCTAGATGAAGAGCGTTACAGTAAAGACTCTAGATGAAGAGCGTTACAGTAAAGACTGTAGATGAAGAGCGTTACAGTAAAGACTAGATGAAGAGCGTTACAGTAAAGACTGTAGATGAAGAGCGTTACAGTAAAGACTAGATGAAGAGCGTTACAGTAAAGACTCTAGATGAAGAGCGTTACAGTAAAGACTAGATGAAGAGCGTTACAGTAAAGACTGTAGATGAAGAGCGTTACAGTAAAGACTAGATGAAGAGCGTTACAGTAAAGACTCTAGATGAAGAGCGTTACAGTAAAGACTGTAGATGAAGAGCGTTACAGTAAAGACTCTAGATGAAGAGCGTTACAGTAAAGACTCTAGATGAAGAGCGTTACAGTAAAGACTCTAGATGAAGAGCGTTACAGTAAAGACTCTAGATGAAGAGCGTTACAGTAAACACTCTAGATGAAGAGCGTTACAGTAAAGACTAGATGAAGAGCGTTACAGTAAAGACTGTAGATGAAGAGCGTTACAGTAAAGACTCTAGATGAAGAGCGTTACAGTAAAGACTCTAGATGAAGAGCGTTACAGTAAAGACACTAGATGAAGAGCGTTACAGTAAACACTAGATGAAGAGCGTTACAGTAAAGACTGTAGATGAAGAGCGTTACAGTAAAGACTCTAGATGAAGAGCGTTACAGTAAAGACTCTAGATGAAGAGCGTTACAGTAAAGACTAGATGAAGAGCGTTACAGTAAAGACTGTAGATGAAGAGCGTTACAGTAAAGACTCTAGATGAAGAGCGTTACAGTAAAGACTCTAGATGAAGAGCGTTACAGTAAAGACACTAGATGAAGAGCGTTACAGTAAAGACTCTAGATGAAGAGCGTTACAGTAAAGACTCTAGATGAAGAGCGTTACAGTAAAGACTAGATGAAGAGCGTTACAGTAAAGACTGTAGATGAAGAGCGTTACAGTAAAGACTCTAGATGAAGAGCGTTACAGTAAAGACTCTAGATGAAGAGCGTTACAGTAAAGACACTAGATGAAGAGCGTTACAGTAAAGACTGTAGATGAAGAGCGTTACAGTAAAGACTAGATGAAGAGCGTTACAGTAAAGACTGTAGATGAAGAGCGTTACAGTAAAGACTAGATGAAGAGCGTTACAGTAAAGACTCTAGATGAAGAGCGTTACAGTAAAGACTAGATGAAGAGCGTTACAGTAAAGACTGTAGATGAAGAGCGTTACAGTAAAGACTAGATGAAGAGCGTTACAGTAAAGACTCTAGATGAAGAGCGTTACAGTAAAGACTGTAGATGAAGAGCGTTACAGTAAACACTCTAGATGAAGAGCGTTACAGTAAAGACTAGATGAAGAGCGTTACAGTAAAGACACTAGATGAAGAGCGTTACAGTAAAGACTGTAGATGAAGAGCGTTACAGTAAAGACTAGATGAAGAGCGTTACAGTAAAGACTCTAGATGAAGAGCGTTACAGTAAAGACTCTAGATGAAGAGCGTTACAGTAAACACTAGATGAAGAGCGTTACAGTAAACACTAGATGAAGAGCGTTACAGTAAAGACTCTAGATGAAGAGCGTTACAGTAAAGACTCTAGATGAAGAGCGTTACAGTAAAGACTCTAGATGAAGAGCGTTACAGTAAACACTAGATGAAGAGCGTTACAGTAAAGACTAGATGAAGAGCGTTACAGTAAAGACTCTAGATGAAGAGCGTTACAGTAAAGACTCTAGATGAAGAGCGTTACAGTAAAGACTCTAGATGAAGAGCGTTACAGTAAAGACTAGATGAAGAGCGTTACAGTAAACACTAGATGAAGAGCGTTACAGTAAAGACTGTAGATGAAGAGCGTTACAGTAAACACTAGATGAAGAGCGTTACAGTAAAGACTCTAGATGAAGAGCGTTACAGTAAACACTAGATGAAGAGCGTTACAGTAAAGACTGTAGATGAAGAGCGTTACAGTAAAGACTCTAGATGAAGAGCGTTACAGTAAACACTAGATGAAGAGCGTTACAGTAAAGACTCTAGATGAAGAGCGTTACAGTAAAGACTCTAGATGAAGAGCGTTACAGTAAAGACTCTAGATGAAGAGCGTTACAGTAAACACTCTAGATGAAGAGCGTTACAGTAAAGACTGTAGATGAAGAGCGTTACAGTAAAGACTAGATGAAGAGCGTTACAGTAAAGACTCTAGATGAAGAGCGTTACAGTAAAGACTGTAGATGAAGAGCGTTACAGTAAAGACTCTAGATGAAGAGCGTTACAGTAAAGACTCTAGATGAAGAGCGTTACAGTAAACACTCTAGATGAAGAGCGTTACAGTAAAGACTCTAGATGAAGAGCGTTACAGTAAAGACTGTAGATGAAGAGCGTTACAGTAAAGACTAGATGAAGAGCGTTACAGTAAAGACTGTAGATGAAGAGCGTTACAGTAAAGACTAGATGAAGAGCGTTACAGTAAAGACTCTAGATGAAGAGCGTTACAGTAAAGACTAGATGAAGAGCGTTACAGTAAAGACTGTAGATGAAGAGCGTTACAGTAAAGACTAGATGAAGAGCGTTACAGTAAAGACTCTAGATGAAGAGCGTTACAGTAAAGACTGTAGATGAAGAGCGTTACAGTAAAGACTCTAGATGAAGAGCGTTACAGTAAAGACTCTAGATGAAGAGCGTTACAGTAAACACTCTAGATGAAGAGCGTTACAGTAAAGACTCTAGATGAAGAGCGTTACAGTAAAGACTGTAGATGAAGAGCGTTACAGTAAAGACTAGATGAAGAGCGTTACAGTAAAGACTGTAGATGAAGAGCGTTACAGTAAAGACTCTAGATGAAGAGCGTTACAGTAAAGACTCTAGATGAAGAGCGTTACAGTAAACACTAGATGAAGAGCGTTACAGTAAACACTAGATGAAGAGCGTTACAGTAAAGACTCTAGATGAAGAGCGTTACAGTAAAGACTCTAGATGAAGAGCGTTACAGTAAAGACTCTAGATGAAGAGCGTTACAGTAAACACTAGATGAAGAGCGTTACAGTAAAGACTAGATGAAGAGCGTTACAGTAAAGACTCTAGATGAAGAGCGTTACAGTAAAGACTCTAGATGAAGAGCGTTACAGTAAACACTAGATGAAGAGCGTTACAGTAAAGACTCTAGATGAAGAGCGTTACAGTAAAGACTAGATGAAGAGCGTTACAGTAAAGACTAGATGAAGAGCGTTACAGTAAAGACTCTAGATGAAGAGCGTTACAGTAAAGACTCTAGATGAAGAGCGTTACAGTAAACACTAGATGAAGAGCGTTACAGTAAAGACTCTAGATGAAGAGCGTTACAGTAAACACTAGATGAAGAGCGTTACAGTAAAGACTCTAGATGAAGAGCGTTACAGTAAAGACTCTAGATGAAGAGCGTTACAGTAAAGACTCTAGATGAAGAGCGTTACAGTAAACACTCTAGATGAAGAGCGTTACAGTAAAGACTGTAGATGAAGAGCGTTACAGTAAAGACTAGATGAAGAGCGTTACAGTAAAGACTCTAGATGAAGAGCGTTACAGTAAAGACTGTAGATGAAGAGCGTTACAGTAAAGACTCTAGATGAAGAGCGTTACAGTAAAGACTCTAGATGAAGAGCGTTACAGTAAACACTCTAGATGAAGAGCGTTACAGTAAAGACTCTAGATGAAGAGCGTTACAGTAAAGACTGTAGATGAAGAGCGTTACAGTAAAGACTAGATGAAGAGCGTTACAGTAAAGACTGTAGATGAAGAGCGTTACAGTAAAGACTAGATGAAGAGCGTTACAGTAAAGACTCTAGATGAAGAGCGTTACAGTAAAGACTAGATGAAGAGCGTTACAGTAAAGACTGTAGATGAAGAGCGTTACAGTAAAGACTAGATGAAGAGCGTTACAGTAAAGACTCTAGATGAAGAGCGTTACAGTAAAGACTGTAGATGAAGAGCGTTACAGTAAAGACTCTAGATGAAGAGCGTTACAGTAAAGACTCTAGATGAAGAGCGTTACAGTAAACACTCTAGATGAAGAGCGTTACAGTAAAGACTCTAGATGAAGAGCGTTACAGTAAAGACTGTAGATGAAGAGCGTTACAGTAAAGACTAGATGAAGAGCGTTACAGTAAAGACTGTAGATGAAGAGCGTTACAGTAAAGACTCTAGATGAAGAGCGTTACAGTAAAGACTCTAGATGAAGAGCGTTACAGTAAACACTAGATGAAGAGCGTTACAGTAAACACTAGATGAAGAGCGTTACAGTAAAGACTCTAGATGAAGAGCGTTACAGTAAAGACTCTAGATGAAGAGCGTTACAGTAAAGACTCTAGATGAAGAGCGTTACAGTAAACACTAGATGAAGAGCGTTACAGTAAAGACTAGATGAAGAGCGTTACAGTAAAGACTCTAGATGAAGAGCGTTACAGTAAAGACTCTAGATGAAGAGCGTTACAGTAAACACTAGATGAAGAGCGTTACAGTAAAGACTCTAGATGAAGAGCGTTACAGTAAAGACTAGATGAAGAGCGTTACAGTAAACACTAGATGAAGAGCGTTACAGTAAAGACTGTAGATGAAGAGCGTTACAGTAAACACTAGATGAAGAGCGTTACAGTAAAGACTGTAGATGAAGAGCGTTACAGTAAACACTAGATGAAGAGCGTTACAGTAAAGACTGTAGATGAAGAGCGTTACAGTAAAGACTCTAGATGAAGAGCGTTACAGTAAACACTAGATGAAGAGCGTTACAGTAAAGACTCTAGATGAAGAGCGTTACAGTAAAGACTCTAGATGAAGAGCGTTACAGTAAACACTCTAGATGAAGAGCGTTACAGTAAACACTAGATGAAGAGCGTTACAGTAAAGACTCTAGATGAAGAGCGTTACAGTAAACACTAGATGAAGAGCGTTACAGTAAAGACTCTAGATGAAGAGCGTTACAGTAAACACTAGATGAAGAGCGTTACAGTAAAGGACACCCAGAAGAGTCAGAGAGAGATTCTTCATCATGTGTTCATGTTGATCCGGCCGGAGGAGTTTCTCCTCATCTCAGACTCTCTGCAGGAGAACAGGAAAACCCTGAAGCAGATCCAGCCTCGACAACACTATACACACTCTTCCTCATCCTCCTCTTACACACACACTCTCTTTCTCATCCTCCTCTTCCTCCTCATCCTTGTCCTCCTCTTCCTCCTTCACCACCTCTTACACACACACTCTTCCTCATCCTCCTCTTACACACACACACTCTTCCTCATCCTCCCCTTCCTCCTTCACCACCTCTTACACACACACTATCTTTCTATCTATCTATCTATCTATCTATCTATCTATCTATCTATCTATCTATCTATCTATCTATCTATCTATCTATCTATCTATCTATCTATTTATCTATCTGTCTGTCTGTCTGTCTGTCTGTCTATCTATCTATCTATCTATCTATCTATCTATCTATCTATCTATCTATCTATCTATCTATCTATCTATCTATCTCCGTCTGTCTGTCTATATGTCTGTCTAAATTCTAATTCAAAATTGCATGACTGTACATAATACAATATTGCCAAAGCTTGGAATACATAGAATAATTATAAAGACAATAAAATAATAAAATATTATAACATAAGTTAAATTTAAATGTACAAATTAAATTAATTGTACAAATTTACCGTGTAACAAATCAGAATATGTGTGAAGATTTGATACCACAGTGTTTTAACAATTAGCCTACACACACACACACACACACACACACACACACACACACACACACACACACACACACACACACACACACACACACACACACACCAGTCTATCCATCTATCTATCTATCTATCTATCTATCTATCTATCTATCTATCTATCTATCTATCTATCTATCTATCTATCTATCTATCTATCTATCTATCTATCTATCTATCTATCTATCTATCCATCCATCCATCCATCCATCCATCCATCCATCCATCCATCCATCCATCCATCTATCTATCTATCTATCTATCTATCTATCTATTACCATAATAATGATTATTAAAAATGCTTTATTCTAAATAAAGCATTGGACAAACACACATATGCTCAACATTCACAACACCAGCTGGAAATATGAAACCATATTCATTTCAAACACTGAAGTTGATTTATAATTTGGCTATTTCAAAGAGCAGAACAAAAGATGTGTGTGACTGTGTGTGTGTGTGTGTGTGTGTGTGTGTGTGTGTGTGTGTGTGTGTGTGTAAATAACACTCCTCTCTTTATACACCTTCATAAGGCCTGTTCCCTTATAATATTTTACATTACGTAACAATGCATTTTATCTCAGAGTCACCCATCGTTCTCAGAAAGTTCTGGCAACATAATACTGTAAACAAACGATCTTCCGGTGACCTTAATAGAACATTCGTTCAAAGATATATGTCTTTAATTATGTTCTCAAAACGTTAAAACAAATACAAAACATATAATATAAACAATATATAAACACAGTAATCACTGTTTAACAGTTCATTTGTAGTGTAACTATGGCCAGTGTTACTTCATTAAAAACATTATTACGGTTCTAGTTCGAATTCATCAAATGTTTATTTCATTAATATATGTTTCGTGCTTACAGTTTTTCTCAGTCGCTTTGGTGCATTTCTCACATCACTATTTACATTTACAGTTAGTTCAACCTCCACAACATTTAGTCATTTGTGCACATCATAGTAGCAGTTTCTCACATTTTTTAAATCTTTTTTTCCTGAAAATGTCTCCTAAATTGAACAGTTTCTCTCAGGTGAATCTCAGCTTTCCCTGATGAGGAACGTCTGGATGTGCATGAATGATTACAGTACTATGTATGTTGTATGTTCAGTTCCAATATGTTCTGCAATATTGTGTACAGTTGTGCACAGCTCTACCCAAAGGGAGTTTATGTTTGTTGTAAATAAGGGTGTATTTTTTCTTTTGCACAATGCTGTGAACAAATTAGAATTGCAAAGAGCATATGCAGTAAAAATGTGAAACATACATTCAGTGTCTTGTACTCAGTTACCTCACTAAATACAGTAATGTGTAACTTTACTGTATTTTTCAAATGGCTGTGCAAATAGTATATAGTGCTGTCTTGAGCATTTTCAGGTAGTGTCACCAAGATCTGACTTTTCTGCACTGGAAAACATTTACAGAGTAAACTGTCATAATGAAAAAAAGCCTCTCATTCATAAACAATAGTGTCAGGACTTTTCATCTTGATGACGCTGACACTTTCATTGACATTGAATACTTGCTCTTGAGGAATGAGCTCTCCATTTTGAGCAAGTGACACGCTTTTGCAGGTTATCAACTAGGTTTTGCAGTTTGTACTAATTGTTTTGAGAACTGCATTAACTGTTGTGCAAATGTAAATAGTGATGTGAGAAATGCACCAAAGCGACTGAGAAAAACTGTAATACTGTGTGGTCATGTCAGATTTGTAATAAAACATAAAAGTAAAACACTAGCAGAGGATGGTTTCGATCCATCGACCTCTGGGTTATGGGCCCAGCACGCTTCCGCTGCGCCACTCTGCTCGCGCCACCATCGGCAACACAAATAAATAAATAATAATAAACACAACACGACTCGAATGTAGAAGGTTTATGGTTTATTATAATTTATTATCACGGTTTATTATGGGGCCACTAGTGATGACTAATCATGACTCACTTTATATTTATGTTATAGTCATATTCGTACTATATGTATAAGTATACATCATAGACTGGTATACATACAGTATTTAGATATTCACTTCACTTCTGAGCAGCGCCCTCTACCGATAAACCATCACACTTGCACACTACAAACATATAAATCCAAATCCACCACTGAGAACAACATGTCTGTGAAAGGACGTCAGGTGTTATAATCTTAAAACAAAATAAAAGGGTTTTGAAGAACAAAAAAATATCCCATAAACTATTCCCATCCATGCAACAGTTTCCGTTCTCCTCTAATATGATGTTTACGGTTGTCTAATGGCTGTGTGCGCACTGGAACTCGTGCATACTACGCAGTGTACACTATATATGCTTCAATCAAAACAGTCCGTGAAACTTTGCACTTTGTAGCGATTCACGTTTCAGAAGCTCAGTTCGGAGTGGACTATTAACATATTGATTAATGCGTAGTATCCAGACCAATCACACATGCGCACAGCATCTACACTACAGTCGCAGTGCGAGAGAGTGTGCAGTGTGTGATTGAGGACACGGCCCGGTGTCGCTCATGTGATGAAAACACGGAAAACGGAAGAGACGTTCGTGCTCTCGAGGTGAGAACATATAAACATCATATGCTGACAATAAATACATCATATAATCATCGCACAGCTCGCATGTCATCGTTATTATATCTGTGTTTACGGTCTTACTCTTATGTTAGACGGAACAACGCAATGTTTAGACTGATGTGATGTGTATTTATTATTTAATTTAATATAATGAAAGCATGCTTGTGTTCAGTGCGGGATATTCCTCGATCTGTTTAATCAAATCTAATGTCACAGCACGATAATAAACCGCTTTATTCTGTCCGAATCTACTGTACTTTATTCTGTCAATGTACTTTCAGTTTCACTCGGTTCTGTGTCGTAACGATCCGTACAGATGATATAAACCTCACGATTCTCTCTCGCTTCTCCTTTTACCTCTAATTTGACATTTTTAGTTTAGTTTCACGCTAAAAAGCGAAAGAATCACGCGCTGGTGCGGGAAATTCCCGCAGATCTGTGACGTCACGGTGAAAAACAATCCCGCAGCTGATTTCACAACATCCTCATCATTAGCGCTGAAACACGCGAGTTATGATCGTTCCAGCGAAATGAAAGCTAAAGCGTTCCGAGACGACATTGCACTCAAGAAATACAGTCAAACCAAACATTATTCAGACATCATTTGTTTCACTAGTGTGATCAGGACACTATAGTTCATTATGACAGTGAGGAGAGCAAAATAAAGTAAACTGAGACATATTATACCCAATAATTCTATAACTTTGAACGAACTGGAAGAACCTTGACAGAACGTTCCCTGTTATCTGGGTAATGCCTGAAACATTACTATAGTACTGAATGATTGTCATGTACATTATGAACTCAGAGATGTCCTCATGAATGTGCTGATGTGTTTCAGGTGAATCTACAGAGTCATCATGCAGAGTACGGCGAACTACCTGTGGATGATGTCGGACCTGCTGGGTCAGGGCGCCACGGCCAACGTGTACCGCGGCCGACACAAGGTATCCGCGCTCTATCCACGCATCTCCAAATCCTCAGGCTTTACCTCAGTTACCTGTGCTGGAAACCTTGCTTCACTCATCCGATTGAGTCCTTCATCAGTGTTTAATTCCCCTCGGATCAGAACCCAGAGAACAGGGAACGTTATGAGCGAACGTTCTTCCAGTAACATTAATAGAACGTTCGGTTTTAAATGTAACGTTTTTAAATGTTTCAGAACGTTCAGATTCAAAAGTAATGTTCCATAATGTTTGAAGAATGATACAATGTTACTGTTCCCGTAACGTTCGCCGAACCAAGAAGAAACGCTTTTGAAACATTTATAAAACTGCATGTTTCTGATTCACTTTTTAAGCCTCACTCTGAATCTCTCACACAGGGATTTTGATTCATTTGAGTCAGTGAATCTTTTGAATCGTTTGATTCCTCAGCGCATGTTTCTGAACTCTGAGAGTGATGTGAACTTTATATTCGACTCTCTGTAGAAAACGGGCGATCTGTACGCGGTCAAAGTGTTTAATAACCTGAGCTTTCTGCGGCCGCTGGACGTCCAGATGAGGGAGTTCGAGGTGCTGAAGAAACTCAACCACAAAAACATCGTGAAGCTCTTCGCCGTCGAGGAGGAGGTGAGAGCACACCTGAGACCACACCTGACTTCTGGAAAGAGTTAGTCCACTTCAGAGTTAAAATCTCCTGATACTCTCCGCACGTCATCCAAGATGTTCACGACTTTCTTTCTTCAGTCGGAAATAAATTAAGAAAACACTCCAGGATTTTTCACGAAGGTCCAGATGTGCGTTTCAGTGCAGCTTCAGAGTCTCGACACGATCCAGCCGAGGAATAAGAGTCTCATCCAGACAAACCAGCCGACATTTATAACAACATAAACATTTATATACTTTTAACCACTAATGCTGGTCTTGCTCTAGCTGTGATGCGACACACATTACGTAATCAGGTTGAAAGGTCAAGCGTGACGTAGGCGTAAGAACAGACCCAGTGTTTACAAAGAGAACGTGCAAAGACCGAGTCAAACGCCATTTACAAAAAAATAAATAAATAAAAGGTAAAATAACGATGTCGAACGATATTGAAGTTGGAGGAGAAAATGAGATTGAGTTTTTCACCCTGTCCTACATTTCTGAACCGGAACACGCTTGACCTTTCAACCTGATTACGTAACGTGTGTCGCATCACAGCGAGAGCAAGACCAGCATCTGTAGGTTAAAAGTATATAAATGTTTATTTCTTTATAAAATGTCGGCTGGTTTGTCTGGATGAGACTCTTATTCCTCGGCTGGATCGAGACTCTGAAGCTGCACTGAAACTCACATCTGGACCTTCGACCCGTTGGACCCCATTGAAGACACTATATGGAGGAACATCCTGGAGCGTTTTCCTCAAAAACCTTCATTTCTTTTCCTCTGAAGAAAGACAGACGTGAACATCTCGGATGACGTGAGGAGAGTAAAGTATCAGGAGAATGTAATTTTTTAACTCTGAAGTGAAACACTCAGTCAGTGCTGAACTCTTCCCTGATTCACTTCCTCATGTGTGTGTGTGTGTGTGTGTAAGCTGTAATACCGGTTCTCTATGAACACCAGACGTCACAGTTCTGTTGTGATTGTGAACGCTGATGTTGTTTGTCAGTCGAACACGCGTCACAAGGTGTTGGTGATGGAGTATTGTCCGTGTGGGAGCCTGTACACGGTCCTGGAGGAGCCGACCAACGCCTACGGGCTCCCGGAGGACGAGTTCCTCATCGTTCTGCAGGACGTCGGTGAGTTCTGCACACACACCACACGAGATTAAAGGGGTCGCCGGATGCCCATTTTCACAAGATCCCACTGATCTCGAGTGTCATCATGTGACAGTGGCAGGAATGAACCACCTGAGGGAGTACGGCATCGTGCATCGGGACATCAAGCCGGGGAACATCATGCGTGTGATCGGAGAGGACGGCCGATCCGTGTATAAACTCACGGACTTCGGAGCCGCTCGTGAGCTGGAGGACGACGAGCAGTTCGTGTCGCTCTACGGCACTGAGGAATATCTGGTGAGCTGAGGATCATGGGAAAACACTAGCCCTATTTAAAAATTTTTAAACATTTTATAAACAAAAAAAATTATACAAAAGGACGACAGTGAAAGAGTGGGTTATAATATAGATAACAATAATCAAAACAGAGAAAATAAATAAAATAATAATAACATGGGCCCTATTTTAAGGATCTTAGCGCATTTTCTAAAGGACTTTTGGCGTCCGAATCCACTTTTGCTAGTTTAACGACGGGAAAAATGGTCGGTGCTCCTGGCGCTGGTCTAAAAGTGTCGTCTCTATTCTCTTAATGAGTAATGTGTGTGTTTTGGGCAGAGTGTAGCGTGTTGTGGACCCGCCTATAGGCCTATGTCACACTTCCTGCTTCCGGAACGCGGAGTAGGGATTCAGAACTTCCGGTCAACAGTATTTCTCGATAAGGATTTAGATTATCAGCCATAATGTCTAAACCATCCGAGGTAGACTGACCACGAGCTGTGAGGTTGTGAAACGAAGGTTTTCGCTCCTGTAGAAGCTATAAGTTCGTATGAAATCAACCTTGTTTTAAGAAAAACATGTTTTATCCGCAATCTTATGAAAAAAAACTACACTACCCACAATCCTAAGCGTAGCAGCAACGTCTGCTGATTGGTCCAACTCGCTGTTACCATAGAAACGTTTACCTTACTGGCGAATGGCAAACTACACCCGCAGCTGTTGTTGTAGTGCACCGGGTTGCTCTGCGTCAGGACGTAGACCTCAGCTTAGATGTTTCCACTTGAGAGTTTTCATTTACCATCCGAACCAGCCTGTCAGTGTGTGCTGATCTGTGTGTGTGTGCTGATCTGTGTGTGTGTGCTGATCTGTGTGTGTGTGCTGATCTGTGTGTGTGTGCTGATCTGTGTGTGTGTGCTGATCTGTGTGTGTGTGCTGATCTGTGTGTGTGTGCTGATCTGTGTGTGTGTGCTGATCTGTGTGTGTGTGCTGATCTGTGTGTGTGCTGATCTGTGTGTGTGTGCTGATCTGTGTGTGTGCTGATCTGTGTGTGTGTGCTGATCTGTGTGTGTGTGCTGATCTGTGTGTGTGTGCTGATCTGTGTGTGTGTGCTGATCTGTGTGTGTGTGCTGATCTGTGTGTGTGTGCTGATCTGTGTGTGTGCTGATCTGTGTGTGTGTGCTGATCTGTGTGTGTGTGCTGATCTGTGTGTGTGTGCTGATCTGTGTGTGTGCTGATCTGTGTGTGTGTGCTGATCTGTGTGTGTGTGCTGATCTGTGTGTGTGTGCTGATCTGTGTGTGTGTGCTGATCTGTGTGTGTGTGCTGATCTGTGTGTGTGTGCTGATCTGTGTGTGTGCTGATCTGTGATCTGTGTGTGTGTGCTGATCTGTGTGTGTGTGCTGATCTGTGTGTGTGTGCTGATCTGTGTGTGTGTGCTGATCTGTGTGTGTGTGCTGATCTGTGTGTGTGTGCTGATCTGTGTGTGTGCTGATCTGTGTGTGTGCTGATCTGTGTGTGTGTGCTGATCTGTGTGTGTGTGCTGATCTGTGTGTGTGTGCTGATCTGTGTGTGTGTGCTGATCTGTGTGTGTGTGCTGATCTGTGTGTGTGTGCTGATCTGTGTGTGTGTGCTGATCTGTGTGTGTGCTGATCTGTGTGTGTGCTGATCTGTGTGTGTGCTGATCTGTGTGTGTGTGCTGATCTGTGTGTGTGCTGATCTGTGTGTGTGTGTGCTGATCTGTGTGTGTGCTGATCTGTGTGTGTGTGCTGATCTGTGTGTGTGTGCTGATCTGTGTGTGTGTGCTGATCTGTGTGTGTGTGCTGATCTGTGTGTGTGTGCTGATCTGTGTGTGTGCTGATCTGTGTGTGTGTGCTGATCTGTGTGTGTGTGCTGATCTGTGTGTGTGTGCTGATCTGTGTGTGTGTGCTGATCTGTGTGTGTGTGCTGATCTGTGTGTGTGTGCTGATCTGTGTGTGTGTGCTGATCTGTGTGTGTGTGCTGATCTGTGTGTGTGCTGATCTGTGTGTGTGTGCTGATCTGTGTGTGTGTGCTGATCTGTGTGTGTGTGCTGATCTGTGTGTGTGTGCTGATCTGTGTGTGTGTGCTGATCTGTGTGTGTGTGCTGATCTGTGTGTGTGTGCTGATCTGTGTGTGTGTGCTGATCTGTGTGTGTGCTGATCTGTGTGTGTGTGCTGATCTGTGTGTGTGTGCTGATCTGTGTGTGTGTGCTGATCTGTGTGTGTGTGCTGATCTGTGTGTGTGCTGATCTGTGTGTGTGCTGATCTGTGTGTGTGCTGATCTGTGTGTGTGTGCTGATCTGTGTGTGTGTGCTGATCTGTGTGTGCTGATCTGTGTGTGTGTGCTGATCTGTGTGTGTGCTGATCTGTGTGTGTGTGCTGATCTGTGTGTGTGTGCTGATCTGTGTGTGTGTGCTGATCTGTGTGTGTGTGCTGATCTGTGTGTGTGCTGATCTGTGTGTGTGTGCTGATCTGTGTGTGTGTGCTGATCTGTGTGTGTGTGCTGATCTGTGTGTGCTGATCTGTGTGTGTGTGCTGATCTGTGTGTGTGTGCTGATCTGTGTGTGTGCTGATCTGTGTGTGTGTGCTGATCTGTGTGTGTGTGCTGATCTGTGTGTGTGTGCTGATCTGTGTGTGTGTGCTGATCTGTGTGTGCTGATCTGTGTGTGTGTGCTGATCTGTGTGTGCTGATCTGTGTGTGTGCTGATCTGTGTGTGTGTGCTGATCTGTGTGTGTGTGCTGATCTGTGTGTGTGCTGATCTGTGTGTGTGCTGATCTGTGTGTGTGCTGATCTGTGTGTGTGTGTGCTGATCTGTGTGTGTGCTGATCTGTGTGTGTGCTGCTCTGTGTGTGTGTGCTGCTCTGTGTGTGTGTGCTGATCTGTGTGTGTGCTGATCTGTGTGTGTGCTGATCTGTGTGTGTGCTGATCTGTGTGTGTGCTGATCTGTGTGTGTGTGCTGATCTGTGTGTGTGCTGATCTGTGTGTGTGTGTGCTGATCTGTGTGTGTGCTGATCTGTGTGTGTGTGCTGATCTGTGTGTGTGTGCTGATCTGTGTGTGTGCTGATCTGTGTGTGTGTGCTGATCTGTGTGTGTGTGCTGATCTGTGTGTGTGTGCTGATCTGTGTGTGTGTGCTGATCTGTGTGTGTGTGCTGATCTGTGTGTGTGTGCTGATCTGTGTGTGTGCTGATCTGTGTGTGTGTGCTGATCTGTGTGTGTGTGCTGATCTGTGTGTGTGTGCTGATCTGTGTGTGTGCTGATCTGTGTGTGTGTGCTGATCTGTGTGTGTGTGCTGATCTGTGTGTGTGTGCTGATCTGTGTGTGTGCTGATCTGTGTGTGTGTGCTGATCTGTGTGTGTGCTGATCTGTGTGTGTGCTGATCTGTGTGTGTGTGCTGATCTGTGTGTGTGTGCTGATCTGTGTGTGCTGATCTGTGTGTGTGCTGATCTGTGTGTGTGTGCTGATCTGTGTGTGTGCTGATCTGTGTGTGCTGATCTGTGTGTGTGCTGATCTGTGTGTGCTGATCTGTGTGTGTGTGCTGATCTGTGTGTGTGCTGATCTGTGTGTGTGCTGATCTGTGTGTGTGTGCTGATCTGTGTGTGTGTGCTGATCTGTGTGTGTGCTGATCTGTGTGTGTGTGCTGATCTGTGTGTGTGTGCTGATCTGTGTGTGTGCTGATCTGTGTGTGTGCTGATCTGTGTGTGTGTGCTGATCTGTGTGTGTGTGCTGATCTGTGTGTGTGTGCTGATCTGTGTGTGTGCTGATCTGTGTGTGTGTGCTGATCTGTGTGTGTGTGCTGATCTGTGTGTGTGTGCTGATCTGTGTGTGTGTGCTGATCTGTGTGTGTGTGCTGATCTGTGTGTGTGCTGATCTGTGTGTGTGCTGATCTGTGTGTGTGTGCTGATCTGTGTGTGTGTGCTGATCTGTGTGTGTGCTGATCTGTGTGTGTGTGCTGATCTGTGTGTGTGTGCTGATCTGTGTGTGTGTGCTGATCTGTGTGTGTGTGCTGATCTGTGTGTGTGCTGATCTGTGTGTGTGCTGATCTGTGTGTGTGTGCTGATCTGTGTGTGTGCTGATCTGTGTGTGTGCTGATCTGTGTGTGTGTGCTGATCTGTGTGTGTGCTGATCTGTGTGTGTGTGCTGATCTGTGTGTGTGCTGATCTGTGTGTGTGCTGATCTGTGTGTGTGTGCTGATCTGTGTGTGTGTGCTGATCTGTGTGTGCTGATCTGTGTGTGTGTGCTGATCTGTGTGTGTGTGCTGATCTGTGTGTGTGCTGATCTGTGTGTGTGTGCTGATCTGTGTGTGCTGATCTGTGTGTGTGCTGATCTGTGTGTGTGTGCTGATCTGTGTGTGTGTGCTGATCTGTGTGTGTGTGCTGATCTGTGTGTGTGCTGATCTGTGTGTGCTGATCTGTGTGTGCTGATCTGTGTGTGTGTGCTGATCTGTGTGTGTGTGCTGATCTGTGTGTGTGCTGATCTGTGTGTGTGCTGATCTGTGTGTGTGCTGATCTGTGTGTGCTGATCTGTGTGTGTGTGCTGATCTGTGTGTGTGCTGATCTGTGTGTGTGTGCTGATCTGTGTGTGTGCTGATCTGTGTGTGTGCTGATCTGTGTGTGTGTGCTGATCTGTGTGTGTGCTGATCTGTGTGTGTGCTGATCTGTGTGTGTGTGCTGATCTGTGTGTGTGCTGATCTGTGTGTGTGCTGATCTGTGTGTGTGCTGATCTGTGTGTGTGCTGCTCTGTGTGTGTGCTGATCTGTGTGTGTGCTGATCTGTGTGTGTGTGCTGATCTGTGTGTGTGTGCTGATCTGTGTGTGTGTGCTGATCTGTGTGTGTGTGCTGATCTGTGTGTGTGTGCTGATCTGTGTGTGTGCTGATCTGTGTGTGTGTGCTGATCTGTGTGTGTGCTGATCTGTGTGTGTGTGTGCTGATCTGTGTGTGCTGATCTGTGTGTGTGTGCTGATCTGTGTGTGTGTGCTGATCTGTGTGTGTGTGCTGATCTGTGTGTGTGTGCTGATCTGTGTGTGTGTGCTGATCTGTGTGTGTGTGCTGATCTGTGTGTGTGCTGCTCTGTGTGTGTGCTGATCTGTGTGTGTGTGCTGATCTGTGTGTGTGTGCTGATCTGTGTGTGTGCTGATCTGTGTGTGTGTGCTGATCTGTGTGTGTGCTGATCTGTGTGTGTGTGTGTGTGCTGATCTGTGTGTGTGTGCTGATCTGTGTGTGTGTGCTGATCTGTGTGTGTGCTGATCTGTGTGTGTGTGCTGATCTGTGTGTGTGTGCTGATCTGTGTGTGTGTGCTGATCTGTGTGTGTGTGCTGATCTGTGTGTGTGTGCTGATCTGTGTGTGTGTGCTGATGTGTGTGTGTGCTGATCTGTGTGTGTGTGCAGCATCCCGACATGTACGAGCGAGCGGTTCTGAGGAAAGATCACCAGAAGAAGTACGGAGCCACGGTGGATCTGTGGAGCATCGGAGTCACGTTTTATCACGCCGCCACCGGATGCCTGCCGTTCAGACCCTTCGAAGGCCCGCGCAGGAACAAAGAAGTCATGTGGGTGCCGTCACACACACACACACACACCTGCGTCACACACACTTGAATGGTTTAAACTCATATTGAAATGCTCACAAAGTGTCCGATTCCGGAATGTTGTGTTAGTCTGCCCGGCGCTGGTGGTCACCTGATGTGTGTGTGTCGCAGGTATAAGATCATCACGGAGAAGCCGTCGGGAGCGATCTCAGGCCATCAGAAGTTCGAGAACGGGAAGATCGAGTGGAGCTCAGAGATGCCGATCTCCTGCAGCCTCTCCAAGTGTGTTTGAGTGTGTGAGACGGCGGTTCGGTGGTGTGGAGACGCGTGTGTGTGTGACGGTGTGTGTGTGTGTGTTTCAGGGGTCTTCAGAGTCTCCTCACGCCAGTGCTGGCCAACATCCTGGAGGCGGATCAGGAGAAGTGTTGGGGATTCGACCAGTTCTTCGCCGAGACCAGCGACATCTTACACCGCATCGTGGTTTACGTGTTCAGTCTTCAGCAGGCGACACTCCACCACATCTACATACACACATACAACACGTGAGAGCACACACACACTCACACACCCACCCACACACACAACACGTGAGAGCACACACTCACACACACACATGCAACACGTGAGAGCACACACTCACACACCCACATACACACTCACACACCCACGCACATATACACACACACACACACACACAACACGTGAGCACACACACTCACACACTCACACTAACCCAACCCCTAAACCTACCCTTCACACACACACTCACGCACACACACACACACCCTGTGGTTTAACCAGGTAAATCTGTTCTCCAGGGCGAACCTGTTTCAGGAGCTGCTCTTCCGACGGACCAACATCATGCCGTCGCATCAGGAGTTCCTGTACGAGAGCCGGCGCCTCATCCTCGATCCCAGCCGTCAGGCCCAGAGCTTCCCCAAGACCTCCCGAGACAATCCCATCATGCTCCTGAGCCGAGACCCCGTCAACACCGTCGGCCTGGTGTTCGAGGACCGTGAGTCTGGCGCTCGCCATGTGATCAAAGCAGTCATGTGACATCTCCCAATAATAGGGGCTTTCGCACCGGATAGTTATAGGAACAAGCCACCAGGATGGTTCCCCGAGAACTAACGGTTCCCTTAGGAATGTTTTCCTGGTTGCGTTCGCACCGCCAGTAGGAACTCTGAAGTGACGTGAGACACGCTTGTTGTTGGGACTTTTATTTTGACGGCGGTGAGACTGAGCTCACATTCTCCTGTTCATTAGTGTACGATCTGTCTAACAGTCCCGTCGAATACATTATTAGCTAGAACTGTTATACACGGATAGTAGACCGTAATGAAGAGTTATTAGCGTATGCCGTGTGGTTTATATCTAGTGTTGCTGAGCAGAAACACATAATCATGTTTCTCTTGATCTCCTCAAAGTTGTGTTGGATTTTCTCCTCAGTGTAAAGGTTGAGAGGTCCATCTATCCCTGTTTTCCATGTTCGTAGAGTTAGTTTCTGGAGTAAATATATAGGCTATAATCTGTGTGTTTACACACCCTTTTAAAAAATGGCGTGTGCTGGTGTTTCGCGTGCGTTCGGCCAATCAGCGAACACTACCGTCACGGATAGTTCGTCTAGCGCTGGTTTAGACCGACTCTGGAGGAGGAGTAAAGTAGTTCCTCTAAAAGGAGTTCCTAGAACTAAAATCGCTCCTAGTCCCTGCGGTGTGAATGCGGCAAAATCTGTGAACTTCCGCCAGTAGTTCTAGGAACGATGAAAAGGTTCCTCCGGTGCGAAAGTCACTAGTGAAAGCCACGTTAGTTACTTATGATGGAAAGTAATGCATTGTGTTACTTTTTCTCACCTGGAGTCTCAGTCTCTTCCAGGCCTGTTACATCTCAAAAGTAATCCGATTGCGTAATGCACGTTACTTGTAATGTTACTTGTAATGTTACATCTCAAAAGTAATCTGATTGCGTAATGCACGTTACTTGTAATGCGTTACATCGGAAATTAATCTGATTGCGTAATGCATGTTACTTGCAATGCGTTACTTTACTCGTTACATCTCAAAAGTAATCTGATTGCGTAATGCACGTTACTTGTAATGCGTTACATCGGAAATTAATCTGATTGCGTAATGCATGTTACTTGCAATGCGTTACTTTACTCGTTACATCTCAAAAGTAATCTGATTGCGTAATGCACGTTACTTGTAATGCGTTACTTTACTCGTTACATCTCAAAAGTAATCTGATTGCGTAATGCACGTTACTTGTAATGCGTTACTTTACTCGTTACATCTCAAAAGTAATCTGATTGCGTAATGCATGTTACTTGTAATGTTACTTTACTCGTTACATCTCAAAAGTAATCTGATTGCGTAATGCACGTTACTTGTAATGCGTTACATCGGAAATTAATCTGATTGCGTAATGCATGTTACTTGTAATGTTACTTTACTCGTTACATCTCAAAAGTAATCTGATTGCGTAATGCACGTTTACTTGCAATGCGTTACTTGTTACATCAAAAAGTAATCTGATAACTTTTATTTCATTACCCAAAACACTAATAAGGATCACGTGTGTTTGCAGCCAGCCCTCCTAAAGTACAGCCTCGCTACGACCTGGATTTGGACGCCAGCTATGCCAAGGTAAGAAACTACAGGATCTGTGATGCTAAAGTCATGGATCTGAGGTGCAGCAGCAGGTTATCTAAAGACACACTGATTCAGAGCCGTAACGCTTGTGTAAGATCCTGAACCTGCTGCTCGAGCTCTTGAGCTGATTCATGGGATGTCTTAATCGCTTTCAGCATGTTAGTAAAGATGTCAGCCGTGTTTCTGCTCAGACGTTCGCAGGTGACGTGGGATATCTGTGGAAGACGTCCGACTCTCTGCTTCTGTACCAGGAGCTGGTGAGGAAAGCCGTGCGAGGCCTGAAGTGAGTTCACGAATCAGAGGAAACCAAGCGACTCCCTGATAAACGACACTAGTGTGTTTTTAGAGTTTGTCTCATATTTGATATTTGAGTTGAGACTCTCGATGTGATGTTGCAGTGAGCTGATCAGAGACGAGTACGGGGAGACGGCGCACAAGAAGACGGAGGTGATTCACGCGTGTAACTACTGTAGCCAAACGCTGGAGAGAACCGAGCAGATGTGAGTGAAGAGCTGTGTGTGTGTGTGTGTGTGTGTGTGTGTGCGCATACCTATAGACTAAACACGTGATATGCATGATTGCGTAAGATTGCTGTGAAAATACAAACTGTAATACAAAAGACGACGAGCGCAGCGCTGAAAAGGGGTGGAGCTACATAAACTCTATATGAAGATGATGAAGGTGACTTGACTTGTTTTGTGTTTGCATGTGTGTGTGCGTGTGCGTGTGCGTGTGCGTGTGCGTGTGTGTGTGTGTGTGTGTGTTTGCATGT
>CM040821.1:270894-285894 GCA_022828995.1 Vimba vimba | reverse complement strand
CATCAGGAACGTGGACCGGATCTGACCGGATCTGACCGGATCTCAGCTCTCTCTGTTGTACATATGAATAGAGTGTAAATACACTTGCTGAAACTCTTCTTCATCACTTTAATCTTGCGTTAATTCTCTCAGACTATAGAGTTATTATCAAGCACAGTTGAGTGCGTTTACTTTCTGTTGGTATCATGAAAACGAAACGGCTCGTGTTCGTCAGGCGCTCTGCTGACATCATGCGAACGTTACGCTTGAAGCTTCTGGAACGAGCAGAAACATTTATGAACGTTTCAGACAAGCGCTCCATGATCGGCGTATAAATGATGTTCTTGTGCTAAACTGAGGACATTATAAAGAGCGGATGACTCTGAATCAACGTTCATTTAATGTTTCTGGAAGAACGCTGAGAGAACGTTCCTGTTCAACGCCTGTAACGTTCCACTGAGACTCGGACTGTTTTCCATCAGTGTAAATGAAAACTATTTATAGACTTAAATGTTGTTTTCTGTAAATGAGGATTAAAAAAAGAAAAAACCTTCATCTGTTTCTTTTCTGCTTTAAATGATCACACTCACTCGACAGACACAGAATGAGCTGAACGTGAATGATTGACAGCTCATCATCACCGGTGAGCGCTGGGGTCAAAGGTCAACAAACCTGAGAGCATCTTCAAATGAACGTGTTTTTCTCTCGGTTGTGTGTAACTGGAATTAGAAATCTCTCTCTCTCTCTCTGATGATACAGCTATTAGTCGCCATGACAACAGACACAAAAGAACAGCCTCTCCTCACCAGCCGTTGCCATGGCAACACCCTCAGACAACAGCATCAGCACCGATGTAACAAACACTTGACAGATTCATTTCATCCGCTCATATAAGACACTTGCTGAAGAACAAACCCTGCAGGTCACGTGACACACTGCATCACTGACGTCAGAACGGACAATAGCCAGCTGCAGAGATCCAGTGTGTCCTAATGTCCTCACAATGGCGGATGTGTGCTTTATAAACATGCTAAACAATGTGTTCGTGTATTAGGGTTAATAAACAATGTATATGTAAATATCATTGGCTCAGTTCGAAAACAAAATAACAAATCAGTGTTTCATGAACCCCACCGTGTGGCTCACATATGAATAATTCATGAGCGCAATCAAAACTGCCACGTCACGGATTTGCATACGCGGGTCTGATGTGAGCGCGCGCGCGTGCGTGTCTGTGCTCGATGGATGATGCTGTGATCGATTGATTTGTAAAGCGGAGGACATGTAAAGAAACACGTCGATGAGGAGAAACGATGGAGGAAATAAACGACTCGAGAAGGAGAAGGAGGAGAAGAAACGCTTGATGAGGTGAGTGCGAGGAAAACAACACGACGCGCCTCACGCGAGCGTTACACGCGCGTCATATTCATAAACATGCACGAGCAGATGCATATCTCAAAATATACTGTTGTTTACAGTGTTATCCGCCGTGAACGAGCGCTTGTGCTGATGCTGAATCATAACAGGCCCTCATATGTACATATACGACGATGAATCAATTCATGAATCTTTTCATTTTTGAATAATCTTTTTTAACCCTCTGGAAAAAAAGACCGTTTTTTATTTCAATGAAATGATTATCCTGTGTTTTAGTTCGATGATAGGTTGTATTTAATATTTTGTATTTTTTAGGGGGATTTTATGCTACTAAATTATATTTATGCTGTAGTTATAATCCATTAATTCACTTTTTGAGCATATATCTTAAGAATGAAAATGAAATTGTCAATTAAATCAGTCAGAAATCTTTAATGCTGTGGGAGTTTGGTCTCTTTTTAAAGAAGACACTTGCCAGATCATTGCTGAAATGAAAACAGTGGGGGAAAAGAATTTAACTTGAAAAAAGTAATACAATTTTACATTTGTTGTTATGAAAAATGCTCAAAAATAAAATAAAAAAATGTATATGAAATATTTTCCAAACACGCTTTACTCTAAAACTGTGAGAAAATCAAAGACATAAATATAAACAAGCTGTGTTCCAACACTTGTTCCAATACACGTTTGGGTAAAATATGGAGAAACCCAACCACTGGTTCAAATTTATTGGTTATTATTGGTTCAAATGACATTTTAAACCCAACGGAAAGTGCCAAAACCTTTACCAAGTTTCGTACCATTCCGATGAAGTAATTATATTAAACAAAGCGTAACATTTTCGTTCAAAAATGACGGAACAACTTTAACGAAAAATGTTTTAAGAACGTTCTGCTAACATTCCCATTAAATTATGAAAGCGTTATTTCTGAATGATTAAAATGTCCAGTTTTTAAAAATGTATTATGATGTTTTTTCTTGGTTATGTGAACGTTAAGAGAACATTGTATTTTATAATTTTATCTGAGAATGTACTCTCGACGCAATGGGAACGTTCATCAAGGAAAAACGGGAATGTTGCTCAACATCACGAGAACGCATATCAAAGTTTAACGTCATAAGAAGGTTCTGTATGTTGTTTATCTTCATCATATTCTTCAGAAACCCTGTGGGATCAGATGTGTTGATGATGAATTACTGCGTCGCCAGAGTAAACTGTGCTGGGATCAGCACACACACACACACACACACACACACACACACACACACACAGGTAATGAGCGTCTCTCGAGGAACATCTTCAGTCTCGGATGGCTGTAATAGAATATCAGCTCTCTGGATGATTTACATCCGGCACACTACGCTTTCAATAAGGGTTGTCTTCTCTAAAAAAAAGTGAATGTTTCTTCAGACGATATAAATATTAATAAGTAACTCGGTATTTGATGTATCAGTGATCGGAGCCGTGTTTTCACTCACCCTCATGTCATGAAGTCCTTCACATCTGATCTAATCTGACACACTCGGTTCAGGTGATGATGATGATGGTGGAGTCTCTCCTAACGAGCTGATCAACTCAATCAGGTGTTGTTTGATTATGTATAATTAATGTAAGAGATCGCACTGGTTTCCTCAGATCCAGCAGTGCTGTGTGTCTAAAGCAGAACATCTGAGAGTAAGAGGTTCTAGAGGAACCAGATCGATCTCCCTGGAAACGTGTTTCAGATGCAGGGAAAACAGACGATCACAGATTCTGGATCAAACACACGGGTTCTAGATCGGAAGATTGTTCATGTGCTCAACCTTTACCCTTATATTATCGCACAGCTGTATATATAGAGATATATAACTATATAAACTATATTATCTATATAGAGTGATATATAACTTTATAAAGAAGTTGTTTGTCGAACATGTGCAGCTCTACACAGCTGATCATCTGTTCCTGTCGTGTGTTTCAGCTGTGATCGACTCAGAGGCTGATGATGTACTTCCTGTCCATGGAGGGCGAGAAGCCTTCGCTCCCCCCCGCTTTCCTCTTCAACGACTCCAACAGGAATGATTCTTCAACGCCGACGCCGGTCATGTGCCGTCTGGACTCGTCCTCGTTCCAGAGCAACGGCTCGCTGACCTCACACGACCTGACCTATGACCTGACCCCGACAGAGGTCACGCTCCTCGGCCTCGTGTTCAGCGTCTTCTGGCTCGTGTCGGTTCTGGGAAACTCGCTAGTGTGTCTGGTGATCCATCGCAGCCGCAGAACTCAGTCCACGACCAACTACTTCGTGGTGTCGATGGCGTGCGCGGACCTGCTGCTTAGCCTAGCCTGCGCGCCGCTAGTTCTGCTCCAGGTGTCGGCGGGTCACTGGCCTCTGACCGCGGCCGCGTGTCGAACCGTACGCTACCTTCAGCACCTGTGCCCCGGCGTCCAGGTGTACGTGCTCCTGTCCATCTGCGTCGACCGCTTCTACACCATCGTGTACCCGCTAAGCTTTAAAGTGTCGCGCGAGAAGGCTAAGCGCATGATTTTAGCGTCATGGCTGTTCGATGCCGCCTTCGTGTCGCCGTGTTTGTTCTTCTACGGATCCGCGACTTCTCGGAACCACTGCGACTTCTTCCTAGCGGATAGCTGGGACGGTTTAGCATACGCGGTCGCGCACTTGCTCTTCGGATTCCTGGTGCCGGCGCTGCTAATCGTTTCCTTCTACCAGCGGGTGGTGCGCTACATCTGGAGGATCGGCGCCGACGGGCGAACGGTGCGCAGGACCATGAACATCGTCCCCAGGACTAAAGTCAAAACCATTAAGATGTTCCTGATGCTAAACGGGATGTTTCTGCTAAGCTGGGCGCCGTTTTACGTAGCACAGTTGTGGCACCCGTCGGGCTCCGGCAGACAGGGGGCGCTGTTCTTCATCGCCGTGGCCTGGATCTCCTTCAGCTCCACCGCGTCCAAACCCACGCTCTACTCCGTGTACAACGCTAACTTCCGGCGCGGCATGAGAGAGACCTTCTGCATGTCGTCAATGAAGTGCTACCGCAGTAACGCGTACACCATCACCGCTAGCTCGCGGATCGCGAAAAAGAACTACGTCGGCGTGGTGGATCTGCCGGTGCCGGCGAAAACACTCGTCAAAGACTCGGTTTATGACACTTTCGACCGAGAAGCAAAGGAGAAGAAATTAGCGTGGCCTATTAGCGCTAACCCACCCAACACTTTTGTATAAAGGCTCTCTTTTGTCGTAACGCAACAGTTCACGCAGAAATTTACATTAATTCGTTATAAACCCTGTGCGGTTTTTCAAAAAGCCTGTGGAACGACATCCTAGCGAACAAAACTATATTCTGAGAACATTTAAAAAACATTTTGACAGTAACATTGTATCATTCTTCAAACATTAGTGAATGTTACTTTTGAATCTGAACGTTCTGAAACGAGTAGAAACATTCAAAAAAACGTCAAACTGAAACCGTTTCTGGTAAAAAACTTTCCATGATTGATGTTTTTGTTCTAACGTTTTGAGAACATGATTAAAGCGCAGATAACTCTGAACGAACGTTCTATTCATGTTTTGAGAACGTTTGTTCATAACGTTGAGAGAACCTTGACAGAGCGTTCCCTGTTCGCTGGGATGAGGCCAAATTTTGAGTGAACTGTTGCTTTAACTGCACCGCGATCATTAGTCGTGCGATCATTAGCGATGTTTCGCAGGCGAATAAACGTCCATTGTCTCTGACCGGAAGTCTAGAGATGTACGAAACGCAGCTCACACACTTCCGGTTCTCCCGATCACGCTGATTCCCACTGGAGGAACTGGATTACGCTGCAGTAAATGTGAGTGTAAAGAGCGAGCTACCCCTGCTGAGATGCTAACCCGCGGTGCTACTGCTAACTGTGACGTCACGCGTTCATGTGTTCCTCTGTTGGTGTTTCCGGTCCGTCTGTGATCGACAGGATTCATGTGGATCTCCTGAAGATGCGTTGTGTGTTTTGTGCCTGTAGTTGCAGATGAACTGTGTCTCAGAGTTTTGTGTGTCGTTTCATGATGCAAGACAGACGTGTCGCTGTGATTTTACAATTAAACGTTCTGTAAGATTCAGATGAAACCGTGTGTGTGTGTGTGTGTGTGTGTGTGTGAACACCAATGCAAATAATGGACAAATAAATCAATAAATATGAGATTACACTAATTAAATAAATATAAAGTAATTAATACTAAATTAAAGAATTATACTATATAGCAAAATAAAAAAAATATTTGACTTGAACATACATTTTATTAGAATACATAAAAATGTGCTTACATAATAAATTTAAATAATTAAAATATTTAAACAAATTTAAATAATTGAATTTAAATAAAATAAATTTGAGAAATGTTTTAAATAAATAAAAAATAGCAGTGCATTTAAAAAATAAGTCTCTAAATATACATAAATTGGTTTAACATTTAAAATAAATGACTAAAATATAAATGTATGTAAATAAAATCTGATAGAACTAAAATAAAACTTGTTTTAAATAAAAAAATAGCAGTGTAAAAATGTAAAAAGATTAAACTAAGTAACTAAATAGTGCATAAATTAATTAAAATAAATTTAATTTAATTTAAATAAATTATAACATTTGATAAAAATAAATCAAATGTAACTAATGATGTAATATAATAGAAACTTGTCCATTTATAATATTAATTTTCCTCAGTATTAATTGGGTGTTTATGCATGAGAATATCTTTGAGATTTGGAGATCCGGCGACACTCGGGAGAGGAACGACTCGGCACAACTCTGACCACACACACACACACACACACACACACACACACAACTCTGACCACACATACACACACACACACACACACAACTCTGACCACACTCACTCTCACTCTCACACACACACACACACACACAACTCTGACCACACACACACACACTCACTCTCACACACACACACACACACACTCACACACACACACACACTCACACTCACTCTCACACACACTCACTCACTCACTCACTCACTCAACTCTGACCACACTCACACACACACTCACACTCACTCTCACACACACACACAACTCTGACCACACACACTCACACATCTCTGACCACACACACACACAACTCTGACCAGCTCTCGTCACTCGGGAGGAAAGCAAAGGATTTCATGAAACACACACACACACACACACACACACTCACACTCACTCTCACACACACTCACTCACTCAACTCTGACCACACTCACACACACACTCACACTCACTCTCACACACACACACACACTCACACATCTCTGACCACACACACACACACACAACTCTGACCAGCTCTCGTCACTCGGGAGGAAAGCAAAGGATTTCATGAAACACACACACCTCTGGATTCTGAAGTGTTTCCGTGTCTTACAGTCTGAAACACACACTCACACACACACTCACACACACACACACACACAGTCTGAAACAGTAATTAAAGAGCTCTAATGACGAGAGAGAGACAGATTTAGATCCACTGTTTATATTGTACAGATATTCATGAGCACGAAGCAAAGCTACATGTTTAATAACAAGACATGCTTTAATCCTGCAACAGATCACAACCTCAAACACGTCATATAAAAATATACATTTGAGCTCTAAACACTCTAGACTGAGACTCAGCGATGGGGAGTTAGCTCTGTGAGATCGGGCGGGTCGGCGCCGGTGACGAGTTCACCCTCATCATGTGACCAGAGATCATCATCATGTGACCTCCTCCAGGTCATGTGACCTCCTCCAGGTCAGGGGTCAAACCGGCGGATCGAGGGAAAGACCGAACTTAAAAGTACAAAAAGTAGAGCTTTGAAGGAAAGTGCTTTAAGGTTCAGTTAGTGCTATAAATATATACTGGACACACTCAGATGTGTGTGTACGAGAGCAGGAAGTGCTAGCGTTGGGATCATTCAAACGGTTGTAAAGTGCAAAAAGATTTTGGCAACAGTCCGTCTTACAATGTCTAACATTTACCGTCGTAAAGGATTAAACAGATTATAACGCATCACATTCATCATCAAAAAGGTTCCAAAATAAATAAGTAAAAGGAAATGTTTAGAAAATCTCACAGAACGTTCCAGACAGAGCCTGAACTCTTCCTAGCGTCTGAACGGTGAGATTACTGGGAACTTGTACTGGGAATGAAGCTTATTACAGATTCTGAGACGTCCGGTTATTAGAAGCGTCTCATGAACACTGAGTGAACGAGCGGGGTCAGGGGTCAGGGGTCAGGGGTCGTTCCTAAGACGTCTTGTTTGCGGTGGAGCCGAACTTGCCGTTCTTGGGGATCTTGTTGCTGGAGCTCTGCGGCGCTTTCTGCTCGTCTCCCGTTAGAAGAGCCTTGATCTCCGACGGGATCTTCCCCTGATCCATGGCCAAACACCACTGCTTATACTGGGACACAACAGGGACACAGTCAGACGGAGCTTCAGGATCAACTCTGAGGAGTCAGAGAATCCATTCCTCACTGATGCACTCGATTCTTTTATATGCATGAAAGACTGGAGGAATCTCACATCAATGACTCACTCGTAAAGAGTTCATTCGCTTCATTACTGTATGAATCAGCGTTTTTGAACAAATCTCTCGAGTGAATGATTCAATGACTCACTCGTAAAAGGAGGTTGCATTCGAAATCACATACTTCACTACTATATAGTGTGAGTGTGTGTGTGTGTGTGTGTGTGTGTGTGTGTGTGTGTGAGAGTGTGTGTGAGAGTGTGTATGAGAGTGAGTGAGCGTGTATTAGAGTTAGTGTGTGTGTGTGTGTATTAGACTTAGAGAGTGCGTGTGTGTGTATTAGAGTTAGTGTGTGTGTGTGTGTGTGAAGGTGTGTGAGAGTGTGTATGAGAGTGAGTGAGTGTGTGTGTATTAGAGTTATTGTGTGTGTATTAGAGTTAGTGTGTGAGTGTGTGTGTGTGTGTGTGTGTGTGTGTGTGTGTGTGTAAAAGTGTGTATTAGAGTTAGTGAGTGTGTGTGTGTATTAGAGTTAGTGTGTGTGTGTGTGTGTGTGTGTGTGTGTATTAGAGTTAGCAGAGATGGGGGACTCGAGTCAGACTTAAGTCGCAAATTATAGGACTTGAGACTTGCTTGACAAATATTAATAAAAGACTTGACTTTGACTTGATATTCATGACTTGAGACTTGACTCAGACTTGAGGTAAATGACTCGAAAATAACTTGTCTTTTTAAAAATAAATATCTGTATTTGAACGCACCGCAACAATCACGTGACGCAGCAGGAACGCGCGCTGTGTGAACAAAAGCCGCAATAATGCCGTGTCGCAGTGATGACGCTGAAGCGCGGGATCGTTCGCTGTGAAACGGTACGTAATGCGCAAGTTTATGATCGAATCAGAGAAAAAAAATGCGCGAGAGAGAGAGAGAGAGAGAGAGAGAGAGAGAGAGAGAGAGAGAGAGAGAGAGAGAGAGAGGAGAGAGAGAGAGAGAGAGGAGAGAGAGAGAGAGAGAGAGAGAGAGAGAGAGAGAGAGAGATCGCAGCTCATAAGCAAACTTAAGACGCTGCTAAGACATTACATGTCTTTCCGGGTTGTGTGTGAACGATCTCTGATTCCGGGAAATCACTGCCGTGAATGAACCAAATCAAACGAACCCGGGTCAAATCTTGGGTCACTTTATCCGTGTATTTTCCGGAATCTCTGTGTGAAAGGGGCTTTGGTCACACACCCTGACGAAGGCTCATCAGCCGCAACGCATAGTTGTGCAAGTACTCGTCACCTGATTTTAAAATATTAAAGCCATGATAAAATAAAGGCTTTCTATATATTTTTAATAATATTCGAGTGCCTTGGATTAATGATTTTTTTTATGATCTGAATAATCCCTTACATACAAAAGCACAGAGAAAAAAATATTTTCTTGAAAATGAAAATGAAAATCGGGTTAAAATATGTTAAAATATGCCATATTCCAGTTTTTCTTACCTGCATGCATCCCTTTGTACTGTCTATAATATGCTACCAATATAGTCTGCTATCCCAGGGTTGACTTGAATGTTAAAAGAAATATAAAAAAAAAATGTAACTGTAATTTAATAATAATTAATAATGCATTGGTACAGTCTACCATTCTCTGGGATTTGTTTTCATGATAATCGAATGTAAAGAGTTTTATCTCTAAAAACTGTTTAGCTTATAACGCTAGTATATAGGGCATAGAGTAAGTAAAAAGAAATCGCTAGTTAATACCACTAAAAGATTGTGAAAAGACACCAACACACAAAGAAAAAAAACATACAGACTTTCGAACTGAACCATGCATACACAAATAAACAAAACAAAAATTCAAAATTGCAAGTACAACCATGCACACATGCAAACAAACAATACACTCTTCACTCATACACACGCACACACATTCACTCACAAATATTAATGAATCAATCACACTCAATCAAATCACCTCTCTCTCTCTCTCTCTCACTCACACACACACACACACACACACACACACACACACACACACACACACACAGTCAAACACAACCATGGACATGCAAACAATACACTTTTCACTCATACACACGCACACACATTCACTCACAAATATTAATGAATCAATCACACTCAATCAAATCACCTCTCTCTCTCTCTCTCTCACTCACACACACACACACACACACACACAGTCAAACACAACCATGGACATGCAAACAATACACTCTTCACTCATACACACGCACACACATTCACTCACAAATATTAATGAATCAATCACACTCAATCAAATCACCTCTCTCTCTCTCTCTCTCTCTCACTCACACACACACACACACACACACACACACACACAGTCAAACACAACCATGGACATGCAAACAATACACTTTTCACTCATACACACGCACACACATTCACTCACAAATATTAATAAATCACTCACTCACACAGATTAATAATGTACAATAGTCAATCCACCTGATTGACAGGTGTAAGTTTTGTGTCAATTCAATTATTACTGTTTTTTTTCTTGTTATTCTTTTGTTAAAAAGGAAAGATCTACCTTGTTGGGATGTGTTCATGTTCCATAAAGGGGATGCCAGTGTGAAGAATGCCATTTGGTGGCATAGGAACCATTATGCTTGAATTGTGAATTGTTTAATACCTTTTAATGGTCTTCTGCAATGTTTGAGGCATATTTATTTTTCATGCTTTAATGTTGGCCTAATTTCAGTTACATTTACATTTTAGGCTATGTAGTTTGATTTTTTTTTTTTTAATTTTTTTTTGTAGTAACCACTCAGCTGTATGTGGAAATGCATATTTAAAAAAAAATGTTGCAAATTAAACCATAGCCCACATCTTATGTAGTTTTAACTTACTTTAATATATAAATTCAGTGAAATCATCAAACGTTTGTAGGACTTGCCAGTGACTTGTGACCCAAGCTACGACTCGACTTGCTTTCCACAAAACTGACTCGGACTTGCTTGAGACTTGCACATGTGTGACTTACTCCCACCTCTGAGAGTTAGTGAGTGTGTGTGTGTGTGTGTGTGTGTGTGTGTGTGTGTGTGTGTGTGTGTGTGTGAGAGTGAAGGTGTGTGAGAGAGTGTATGAGAGTGAGTGAGTGTGTGTGTATGAGAGTGAGTGAGTGTGAGTGTATTAGAGTTAGTGAGTGAGTGTGTGTGTGTGTGTGTGTGTATCAGAGTTAGTGAGTGTGTGTGTGTGTGTGTGTGTGTGTGTGAGTGAAGGTGTGTGAGAGTGTGTATGAGAGTGAGTGAGTGTGTGTGTATTAGAGTTAGTGAGTGAGTGTGTGTGTGTGTGTGTGTGTGTGTGTGTATCAGAGTTAGTGAGTGTGTGTGTGTGTGTGTGTGTGTGTGAGTGAAGGTGTGTGAGAGTGTGTATGAGAGTGAGTGAGTGTGTGTGTATGAGAGTGAGTGAGTGTGAGTGTATTAGAGTTAGTGAGTGAGTGTGTGTGTGTGTGTGTGTGTGTGTGTGTATTAGAGTTAGTGAGTGTGTGTGTGTGTGTATCAGAGTTAGTGAGTGTGTGTGTGTGTGTGTGTGTGTGTGTGAGTGAAGGTGTGTGAGAGTGTGTTAGTGAGTGTGTGTGTGTATGAGAGTGAGTGTGTGTGAGAGTGAGTTAGTGAGTGTGTGTGTGTGTGTGTGTGTGTGTGTGTGTGAAAGTGTGTATGAGAGTGAGTGTGTGTGAGAGTGAGTTAGTGAGTGTGTGTGTGTGTGTGTGTGTGTATTAGAGTTAGTGAGTGTGTGTGTGTGTGTGTGTGTGTGTGTGTGTGTATGAGAGTGAGTGTGTGTGAGAGTGAGTTAGTGAGTGTGTGTGTGTGTGTATTAGAGTTAGTGAGTTAGTGAGTGTGTGTGTGTGTGTGTGTGTGTGTGTGTGTGTGTGTGTGTGTGTACTGTATAGCGAGACCTTCGGAATCGACTCTGACTCCTTGATTCCTCACTGATGCATTCGATTATTTTATATTATGTATGAAAGACTGGAGGAATCTCACATCAATGACTCACTCGTAAAGAGTTCACTCGCTTCATTACTGGATGAATCAATGAATGATTCAATGACTCACTTGTTTTAACAGTCACTTGTCTCCACCTACTGGTGTAACGATGTTATTGATACAATCTTTATCTGAAGCGAAGTTAATTTCAGAGGGTGATTCACTGTGTTTTGATCACTACCGTAGACATCAGTGTTTACATCCAGTGCTTGTGATAATCTGAATTATTGTAGACAGTTTGAAGAGTTATTGAAGCGTTAGTAAAGCGGTGAGAGAGTAAAGGTGTGTCTGTGGTGACAGCGCCGTTTACCATGTCCAGCTCCTCTCTCAGGGCACAGATGGCTCTCTCTTTACTGGAAACCAGTTCCTCCAGATACTGGTAGCGCAGCTTCTTCCGCGCGCGACACTCGCGGGCGCTCTGGCGACTGCGCTCCAGCTTCGCCTTCAGGTCGATCTTAGCGGGTTTACGCCCGCGCTTGCCTGGCTTCTTCACTTTAACAGCCACCATCTGCAGACCACACACACACACACACACACACACACACACACACACACACACACACACATGAGGATCATCAGAACACACACACACACACACACACACACACACAAGGATCATCAGAACACACACACACACACGAGGATCATCAGAACACATGAACACACACACACACACACGAGGATCATCAGAACACACACACACACACGAAGATCATCAGAACACATGAACACACACACACACACACGAGGATCATCAGAACACATGAACACACACACACACACACGAGGATCATCAGAACACACACACACACACGAAGATCATCAGAACACACACACACACACACAAGGATCATCAGAACACATGAACACACACACACACACACACACGAGGATCATCAGAACACATGAACACACACACACACACACACACACGAGGATCATCAGAACACATGAACACACACACACACACAAAGATCATCAGAACACACACACACACACACGAGGATCATCAGAACACATGAACACACACACACACACACACAAAGATCATCAGAACACACACACACACACACACACAAAGATCATCAGAACACACACACACACACACACACACACACAAGGATCATCAGAACACATGAACACACACACACACACACACACACACACACGAGGATCATCAGAACACACACACACACACACACACACACACACACGAGGATCATCAGAACACACACACACACACACACACGAGGATCATCAGAACACACACACACACACAAAGATCATCAGAACACACACACACACACACACACACACACGAGGATCATCAGAACACACACACACACACACACACACACACACACACACACACGAGGATCATCAGAACACACACACACACACACACACACACGAGGATCATCAGAACACACGAACACACACACACACACACGAGGATCATCAGAACACACACACACACACACACACGAAGATCATCAGAACACACACACACACACACACACACACACACACACACACACAAGGATCATCAGAACACATGAACACACACACACACACACACACACACACGAGGATCATCAGAACACATGAACACACACACACACACACACACACACACACACGAGGATCATCAGAACACATGAACACACACACACACACAAAGATCATCAGAACACACACACACACACACACGAGGATCATCAGAACACATGAACACACACACACACGAGGATCATCAGAACACACGAACACACACACACACACACACGAAGATCATCAGAACACACACACACGAGGATCATCAGAACACACACACACACACACACACACACATGAGGATCAATATGTGTGTGTGCAAACAACTAAAATCAAGACTACATTCACACTCTTTTGTAAAGCTGATTATTGCTGAATCATAAATGATTAATTTTGCATCATAAACACTTGAATCAAAACTAACCTGAATGCTGACAAGAACATGCTCAGAACGTTGTCAGCGTTATAAACAAACGTTCTTCCAGTAACATTAATAGAACGTTCGTTCAACACTATCTGCTCTTTTATGATGTTCTCAAAACATTCGAACAAAAGCGTCAATCATGGAACGTTTTTACCAAAAACATTTTAGTTGGACGTTTTATAAATGTTACTTGTTTCAGAACGTTCAGAGAACAATAAAAAGTAACGTTCCATAATGTCTGAAGAATGACACGATGTTATGTTCCCTTAACGTTCACAGAACCAAGAAGAAACGCTTTAAAACATAAAAGATGGACGTTTAGAACCATCAGAAATAACGTTTCCTAACTTATAACATTAGCAGCTCATCCTGAAACACAGATGTGTCAGCTGGGCGGTAAGTTACCATGGTAAAGATAGAGTGATCTTTTAAACCGTGATTCATGTACAGTAATATTATTAAGCTTCTCCAAGGTACTTCAAATAATATTATGGCACATAAATCGTGGTGTTAAAATAGTTACTTTTGTTGACTGAACTGATGTGACATTAACCCAACATGCGTTTAATGTTCATTTGTTCATGTAACGCACCTTACTGTCATCCATCGCGTGTGTTCCCCTCAGTGTGGGTCTCCAGTCGCGTTCCTATCCTCGATCATCCGACTCTACACGATTACAGAGAGCGACTGAGATGATTTTTACTCTGTTTATCAACAGAACTGGCTGTGTTTTTAGCCGAATGCTAACAGAGCTCTTCCGGTTGTGGCGCAGGTAACGCCCACCGCGCTGCATGCTGGGACCTGTAGTTTCTTCCTGACTTTGGCACGCTAGGCTAAATAATTCTAGAAAGATCAACAGTTACGTCACACAAGAAACTGACATTACGTAATACGAATGTTTTTATAAATGTGTGTTACATCACACAAACAGATAGTAATTTCAGTTGTACATATTTGAATTACATCAAATAATTTAGCAGATTCATATCATATATTAATCAACAATATTTCCAATAGCCTACTGTAATACTAAATTTAAAGATTTATTATTATTGTTTTTGTTATCACCATTATTATACTATTATTAATAATAATAGTAATGTGTAATAACGTGTTATTACTGCACACACACACACACACACCACACACCACACAC
>CM040821.1:228394-263394 GCA_022828995.1 Vimba vimba | reverse complement strand
ACTAACACCCTCTGATCTCACAGTGTGTCTGTGAAGGTTTGTGAGTTTGGCACTGATCAGTGTGTGTTTCCTGTCAGAGAAAGCCAAGGCCAGCAACGCCCGAGTCCTGGTTCACTGTCTGGCGGGAATCTCGCGCTCGGCAACCATCGCCATCGCCTACATCATGAAGAGGATGGACATGTCATTAGATGAAGCGTACAGGTAACAACAGATCATGTGACCATCCTTCTTCTCTGACCCTTTATTAGTGTGTCTCATGAAACACGTCCAGCTCACTTTCAACATCAAATCAGAAGACGTTATTTTGATGATGGTATTGTGAATTACATTTAAATACAGTATTTATACATTATGATAGTATTTGATTACATGCATTAATTGATTTAAATGTCAATTTTGTAGTTATAACGTCTTCATTACTTTGGTTTTGAGATATGACGTGTTTTCATGAGCTTGACCGTCACAGAGTCCCAACCCTAACGACACCATACGATTCCAGCGACGAGCAAACACCAGACGTGACCAAATCAATCCAAACTCAGCCAATCAGAAGAGAGTGTGGGCGGAGTCTCTCTGCAAGCGCACTACACGCAACCAAATCAATCAAATATCACAGCCAATAAGAAGAGAGTGTGGGCGGAGTCTCTCTGCAAGCGCACTACACTCACAACCAAATCAATCAAATATCACAGCCAATAAGAAGAGAGTGTGGGCGGAGTCTCTCTGCAAGCGCACTACACTCGCAACCAAATCAATCAAATATCACAGCCAATAAGAAGAGAGTGTGGGCGGAGTCTCTCTGCAAGCGCACTACACTCGCAACCAAATCAATCAAATATCACAGCCAATCAGAAGAGAGTGTGGGCGGAGTCTCTCTGCAAGCGCACTACACTCGCAACCAAATCAATCAAAAATCACAGCCAATCAGAAGAGCGTGTGGGCGGAGTCTCTCTGCAAGCGCACTACACTCGCAACCAAATCAATCAAATATCACAGCCAATCAGAAGAGCGTGTGGGCGGAGTCTCTCTGCAAGCGCACTACACTCGCAACCAAATCAATCAAATATCACAGCCAATCAGAAGAGAGTGTGGGCGGAGTCTCTCTGCAAGCGCACTACACTCGCAACCAAATCAATCAAATATCACAGCCAATCAGAAGAGAGTGTGGGCGGAGTCTCTCTGCAAGCGCACTACACTCGCAACCAAATCAATCAAATATCACAGCCAATCAGAAGAGAGTGTGGGCGGAGTCTCTCTGCAAGCGCGCTACACTCGCAACCAAATCAATCAAATATCACAGCCAATCAGAAGAGCGTGTGGGCGGAGTCTCTCTGCAAGCGCACTACACTCGCAACCAAATCAATCAAATATCACAGCCAATCAGAAGAGCGTGTGGGCGGAGTCTCTCTGCAAGCGCACTACACTCGCAACCAAATCAATCAAATATCACAGCCAATCAGAAGAGCGTGTGGGCGGAGTCTCTCTGCAAGCGCGCTACACTCGCAACCAAATCAATCAAATATCACAGCCAATCAGAAGAGAGTGTGGGCGGAGTCTCTCTGCAAGCGCACTACACTCGCAACCAAATCAATCAAATATCACAGCCAATCAGAAGAGAGTGTGGGCGGAGTCTCTCTGCAAGCGCACTACACGCAACCAAATCAATCAAAAATCACAGCCAATCAGAAGAGCGTGTGGGCGGAGTCTCTCTGCAAGCGCACTATACTCGCAACCAAATCAATCAAAAATCACAGCCAATCAGAAGAGAGTGTGGGCGGAGTCTCTCTGCAAGCGCACTATACTCGCAACCAAATCAATCAAAAATCACAGCCAATCAGAAGAGAGTGTGGGCGGAGTCTCTCTGCAAGCGCACTATACTCGCAACCAAATGAATCAAATATCACAGCCAATCAGAAGAGCGTGTGGGCGGAGTCTCTCTGCAAGCGCACTACACTCGCAACCAAATCAATCAAAAATCACAGCCAATCAGAAGAGAGTGTGGGCGGAGTCTCTCTGCAAGCGCACTGCACATGCTTTCAGTTCACTAAATAAAGCACATAATCAGTACCTGAGATTATCATTGTTATAGTGTGTGTGCTGTTGTTCAGCCATAACTGTTGCGTATCGTTGTCACAGCTGGTTAAGACAAAAACTCTGATTGACAGGGAAAAGATGTTTTTTAAGGCCCGTTCACACACAAGACGGTTACTGTAACGATAATGATAAAGATATAGTCACACCACAGCTAGTGCTGGGCAACGATTCATCACATCCAAAATAAAAGTGTGTGTTTACATAATGTGTGTGTGTGTGTGTGTGTGTGTGTGTATAATTATTTTGTATATATAAATACACACACATGCATGTATATATTTAAAATATTTTTTATTTATATATAAAATATTTATGTTAATATATATATTATAAATTATATATAAATATACATACAGTATATCCATGCAGATATTTCTTAAATTATATACATGCATGTGTGTGGATTTATATATACAAAATAATTATACACACACACACATATTATGTAAACACACACTTTTATTTTGAATGTGATTCATCGTTTCACAGTAATAACCACAACTATAACGAAAACACTGTAAAAACACTGACAGCCAATCAGAATCCATCCTCCATTTAAAGCGATTATGAAGGGTTATGAATGGTTATGAAGGGTTATTAATGGTTATGAAGTGTTATGAATGGTTATGAAGGGTTACGAAGAGTTACGAAGTGTTACGAAGGGTTATGAACTGGTTATGAATGGTTACGAAGGGTTACGAAGGGTTGTGAAGGGTTTTGAAGGGTTGTGAAGGGTTTTGAAGGGTTTTGAACGGGTTACGAAGGGTTACGAAGGGTTACGAAGGGTTGTGAAGGGTTTTGAAGGGTTGTGAAGGGTTTTGAACGGGTTACGAAGGGTTACGAAGGGTTATGAACGGGTTATGAAGGGTTATGAACGGGTTATGAAGGGTTATGAACGGGCCTCTATGATGTGTTCGGACTCGCTGATGTGTGATCTCGCCTCTCACAGGTTCGTGAAGGAGAAACGACCGACCATCTCCCCGAACTTCAACTTCCTGGGTCAGTTGCTGGACTTCGAGAAGAAGCTGAGGAGCGAGAGAGTCCGACCGAGAGCGGGTGTGTGTGACGAGCAGAAGTGTGTGTCGGAGGAGCCCGGCGTCTCTGAGGAGCATCTGCTGACCCGAGCGCTCTGCGGCCTAACGCTGGGAGAGGACCTGAAGGAGAGCAGTCGCCCCAAGCGCTCCTTCTCCCTCGACATCACGACCTACAGCGAGTCTGGAGCAACTCTTCCCTGCCAGTTCTCTCCGGTGCAGGAGCTTTCAGAACAAAACACCCCGGAGCAGAGTCCAGGCAGGAGTGTGTGTGTGCCGCTGGACGGGAGTGTGTGTGTGCCGCTGGACGGGAGTGTGTGTGTGCCGCGGGACGGGAGTGTGTGTGTGCAGCTCCAGCGCAGCGAGAGCATGGATGAATCCCCGTCGGCCCCGACACACTCCGCTCTGCTGAAGGGATGGCACTCGGACCTGGTGCTCGGCGGCTGGTTCCTCTCGGACTCGGCCCGGTTCTGCTCCGGCTCGGCTCTGGGTCGGGAGCCGGTCAGGAGACGCGGGCGGTCAGGAGAATCCCGAGACTCCAGGGACTCCCGGAGGAGCTGGCACGAGGAGAGCAGCTTCGAGAAGCAGCTGAAGCGCAGGAGCTGCCAGATGGAGTTCGGAGACGGCAGGTCCGAGACTCGACCCGGAGAAGAACTGGGAACGACCGGCACACAGGCCAGCTTCTCCGGCAGCATGGAGATCATACAGGTTTCCTGAGGACTGAAGTCACTCAGTGTCAACCAAGCGGAAGCCTTCTCTCTCTCAACACTGAAGAGAGTTAAACTGCAGTTCATGGACTGGCCACTAGAGGCCGGCTGCAGAAGAGCCTCAATCTCATAGACCCGCATGTTAAAATGCCCAACTTTACAGCAGAATAAAACATGTTTACAGTCTGGTGCAAAAAGTGGTTTTGGTCTATAAAGCTAGTTTTGCCCTTCATGACGACTGTGAGGCGGGTGAATGTTTTTATAACTCATCCGTTTAAATTCTATTAAGCCTCAAAGTTCTGCATAATTAAGGGCGTGGCCACTTGAGTGACAGGAGGATTGCCGCTGATGTCACTGCTAGCCGTTTGTCTGCTGTGTGTTAGCGTCACGTCACCTCAGCTAATCCGCCTCGCTGCACATTTCCGTTTATCCGGGAGTGACGCTGCCAAGTTGCGACGGCCGGCTCCGCCCACTTTGGGCTTCAGAAACGCTCTTCAGAAACACTACGGGTGACGTCACACACACTACGCCCAGTGTTTTATACAGTCTCTGGTTTCAACACACGGACGCTTGCTTCGTTTGGCGTTTGCTTCTCTCATTTGAACGCTGGATATCCAGTACCTCAACAATCCAAAGGCAAGACAATACAGCCAACTAGGGTAAAAAACTTAAAGATTACACTCTTTTACAGTCTTGATGATGTTTTCAGGCTCTACTAGAACAGGTTTTCCTGCTTGAATGTTGATTATTCTCCTCATATTCTCCATTGTTGCGGCTCCTCTCTTCCCAGTCTGTCAGTAACGCTCTGTTTACTTCCTGTCTCTATGAAGCCCCTCCTCCTGAAAAGCACACTGTGCTCTGATTGGTCGGCTGGAGCAGTGTTTTGTGATTGGTCGAGCACTTCGAGTGTGTTTGGGAAATGTCCCGCCCCTTTCCATAACCGCCAGTTTAACACACTACTAACTAACTCAACCAGGCCCCGCCCCTTTATTCTGCTTATGAATTATTATAATGAGGAATATTGTGACGTGTTCGTTCCCGGGAGAAACTCAAGATACAGTGGAGGCGTTTCAGGAGTTCAGGAACACTGATGTAGAGAAGAGCTGGAGCGTCTTCATGATCACACATCAAGAGACGAAGACGAGGAAAAGCACAATATGATCTTTAACAAACAGATTTACTCTTATAAATGAAGGTTCTTTATTGGCTTGGATGATTCTAGAGCCTTAAACATCGTTCCACTGCACTAAAGGTTCTTTAGATTATTAAAATGTTCTTTGCACTTATAAAAAAATAATTATTCTTTTAAAAACCTTTTAAAAAATTTTTTAAGAATGTTGCATCACTCCCACAGTTGGTTTAATACATTAAGCACTTTTTGAATTACAAGTTTTCTGAAATGTTGTTTGAATATGCAAATGAGGCATTAAGCTGTAAACTCTGAGTTAAAGGTTCTTCATGTGGAGATTCCTCGTTTCATCCATAAATCAGCCAGAAAAAATACATTTTCATGTTCTTAAGAATATAATGTTCTGTAAATCTTCAGGTGAATTATAGATATAGATACAGAATATAGATATGAAAGCTTAAATCTAGTGATGTGTAAAGACTGGATCTACAGACGCTGATGAACCCTTACTCTTCAGTTCCGGGTCTGAGACCGAGCGGCGTCTCGGCTGAGGTGTGTGTGGATCATGATCTCAGGAAGTTCTGAATCTGTGGAGAATCACACACACAGATCTTCATCATCATCTTCATCAGGCTCTTATGACATCAACAGCCTCAGTGTTTCTCACCGTCCGTCAGTCACAGAAGATTAGATTCATCCAGACCTTCCTCATGAGAAACTCCTCTTCATCACCCTGAGAAACTCTTCATCACCCTGAGAAACTCTTCATCACCCTGAGAAACTCTTCATCACCCTGAGAAACTCTTCATCACCCTGAGAAACTCTTCATCACCCTGAGAAACTCCTCTTCATCACCCTGAGAAACTCTTCATCACCCTGAGAAACTCTTCATCACCCTGAGAAACTCCTCTTCATCACCCTGAGAAACTCTTCATCACCCTGAGAAACTCCTCTTCATCACCCTGAGAAACTCCTCTTCATCACCCTGAGAAACTCCTCTTCATCACCCTGAGAAACTCCTCTTCATCACCCTGAGAAACTCTTCATCACCCTGAGAAACTCCTCTTCATCACCCTGAGAAACTCTTCATCACCCTGAGAAACTCTTCATCACCCTGAGAAACTCCTCTTCATCACCCTGAGAAACTCTTCATCACCCTGAGAAACTCCTCTTCATCACCCTGAGAAACTCCTCTTCATCACCCTGAGAAACTCCTCTTCATCACCCTGAGAAACTCTTCATCACCCTGAGAAACTCCTCTTCATCATCCTGAGAAACTCTTCATCACCCTGAGAAACTCCTCTTCATCACCCTGAGAAACTCCTCTTCATCACCCTGAGAAACTCCTCTTCATCACCCTGAGAAACTCCTCTTCATCACCCTGAGAAACTCCTCTTCATCACCCTGAGAAACTCCTCTTCATCACCCTGAGAAACTCTTCAGCCTGCATTGCTTTCTCTTTCACTGGTGCTTTAGTGTGAATCACAGTGTTGGTGTTTGTTTCATTCAGACTCCTGAGACTGGAATCATGGGAAATACTGACCTGTGATCAGTCTTGTGTAGGTGTGTGTTGCAGGTTTACCTTGTTAAAGGGTCAGAGGTCAGAGGATCAGCTGACCGAATCCCATACAAACTCATTTATTCCCAGCGAAGAGGGAACGCGTGTGCAAAGTGATCTGGACTTTAATAATGTTCTCAAAACGTTAAAACAAAAACATCATTCATACATCGATCATGGAGCGCTTTCACCAGAAACAGAAACGTTTGGTTGGATGTTTGTTGTATAGATTTTTAAATGTTTCTACTTGTTTCAGAACATTCAGAGAACATATAAAAGCAACGTTACCATAATGTTTGAAGCATAAAAACTGTTTGAACGCTCGGAGGACTTTCATAAGGTTTTCATAACTTCATGTTAGCTAAACGCTCTCACACCTGGAGTGATCTCACTCTGATCTCACTCTGATCTCTGATCTCTGATCTCACTCTGATCTTCATCTGATCTCACTCTGATCTCTGATCTCACTCTGATCTCACTCTGATCTCTGATCTCATTCTGATCTTCATCTGATCTCACTCTGATCTCTGATCTCACTCTGATCTTCATCTGATCTCACTCTGATCTCACTCTGATCTCTGATCTCATTCTGATCTTCATCTGATCTCACTCTGATCTCACTCTGATCTCAATCTGATCTCACTCTGATCTCTGATCTCATTCTGATCTTCATCTGATCTCACTCTGATCTCACTCTGATCTCAATCTGATCTCACTCTGATCTCTGATCTCATTCTGATCTTCATCTGATCTCACTCTGATCTCACTCTGATCTCACTCTGATCTCAATCTGATCTCACTCTGATCTCTGATCTCATTCTGATCTTCATCTGATCTCACTCTGATCTCACTCTGATCTCAATCTGATCTCACTCTGATCTCTGATCTCACTCTGATCTCTGATCTCACTCTGATCTTCATCTGATCTCACTCTGATCTCACTCTGATCTCACTCTGATCTCTGATCTCACTCTGATCTCACTCTGATCTCACTCTGATCTCTGATCTCATTCTGATCTTCATCTGATCTCACTCTGATCTCACTCTGATCTCAATCTGATCTCACTCTGATCTCTGATCTCACTCTGATCTCTGATCTCACTCTGATCTTCATCTGATCTCACTCTGATCTCACTCTGATCTCTGATCTCACTCTGATCTTCATCTGATCTCACTCTGATCTCAATCTGATCTCACTCTGATCTCTGATCTCATTCTGATCTTCATCTGATCTCACTCTGATCTCAATCTGATCTCACTCTGATCTCACTCTGATCTCACTCTGATCTCTGATCTCAATCTGATCTCACTCTGATCTTCATCTGATCTCACTCTGATCTCACTCTGATCTCACTCTGATCTCTGATCTCACTCTGATCTCAATCTGATCTCACTCTGATCTTCATCTGATCTCACTCTGATCTCTGATCTCATTCTGATCTTCATCTGATCTCACTCTGATCTGGACTCGGTGGTTTTGAAGAGAAGGACAGAATCAGAGTTTCTTGAAGCTGTGAAAGTGAATCGGAAGCAGCGACTGAATCCCGGATCTCTGAATCATGCGATAATGACTCGTTACGCATCGACGGACCTCAAATCTACAGTGATCAATGTTTATTTTTTACAATAGAAACGACTGATGATATAATCATTCTTGAGGCAGATCAGCCATTATTTTTATGAAACAATGATTCGGTGTGTTTGTGAAGGAGCAATTATTGATCTGTTTATTGATTGCTGAAATAAAACACACGTGGTACTTGAACATGTTTAACTGTCTATCCAGAACAGAAACTTTTATAATTGCCACATAAAACTGTGAATGGGGTGCAATACATTTATAACATACACTGAATAATACAATGATCAACGATAAAAACGTAATTTAACTGCATAAATAGTGCAGTAGCTCTGTACCTGAACATCACGGCTGTGATTGGTTCGTAGGTGATCACATGACTGATGAACGTCGTTCAACCAATCAGATTGAAGGGCTAAAAGTATGAGCCGTCGATTTACACTGACGTCACTGTGGCAATGAAGTAATTTATATTCAGTTCTAATTCACCTTCAGTGTTACTGATCGAACGTACGTCTTTAATAATGTTCTTAAAACAGGAACATTATTTATTTAACGTTTTTTTCTCCAGTGTGACTGTCGCCTAGCAACAGAAGCTCGTTTACACGGTGACGTCACGGCCGTTGTTCTCAGCAATGCAAATGAGCTGCTGTCAATCAAAAAAACACATATAGTCACTGTGAAAAAGCAAACCAGACAAAACAACTCTTAATTACACGATTGACAACGAAGATGCCTCATTCTCTCATTAGCGGCTGTTTCCAACTAAGATATAGATACCTAGATGCCTCATTAACGGCTGTTTCCAAATAAGAAATAGATACATAGATACCTCATTAGCGGCTGTTTCTAACATAGATACCTAGATACCTCATTAGCGGTGGTTTACAACATAGATATAAATACATAGATACCTCATTAGCGCCTGTTTCTAACACAGGTCAGATGCCTAGATGCCTCATTAGCGGCTGTTTCATAGATGCCTCATTAGCGGCTGTTTCCAACTAAGAAATAGATACATAGATGCCTCATTAGCGGCTGTTTCCAACTAAGATATAGATACATAGATTCCTCATTAGCGGCTGTTTCCAACTAAGATTCAGATGCCTAGATACCTCATTAGCGGTTGTTTCCAACATAGATATAGATACATAGATAACTCATTAGCAGTTGTTTCTATATTAGATACATGTATATATAGATATACACAGTATACATATATACACATATACATACATAGAAGCCTCATAAGCGGCTGTTTCTAAAATAGTATAGATACATAGATGCCTCATTAGCTGTTGCTTCTATATTAGATACATGTATATATATATATATATATATATATATATATATATATATATATATATATACACACAGATACATATTCATAGAATCCTCATTTGCAGCTGTTTCTAACATAGACTAGATACACAGATACCTCATTAGCGACTGTTTCTAACATAGATATAATATATATACATAGATTCACCAGTGGCTATTTCTGTATCGATATGGATACCTAGATGCCTCATTAGCGGCTGTTTCATAGATGCCTCATTAGCGGCTGTTTCCAACTAAGAAATAGATACATAGATGCCTCATTAGCGGCTGTTTCCAAATAAGATATAGATACCTCGATGCCTCATTAGCGGCTGTTTCCAACTAAGATTAGATACATAGATACCTCATTAGCGGCTGTTTCCAACTAAGATTAGATACATAGATACCTCATTAGCAGCTGTTTCTAACATAGATACCTAGATACCTCATTAGCGGTGGTTTACAACATAGATATAAATACATAGATACCTCATTAGCGCCTGTTTCTAACACAGGTCAGATGCCTCATTAGCGGCTGTTTCATAGATTCCTCATTAGCGTCTGTTTCCAACTAAGATATAGATACCTAGATGCCTCATTAGCGGCTGTTTCCAACTAAGAAATAGATACATAGATGCCTCATTAGCGGCTGTTTCCAACTAAGATATAGATACATAGATGCCTCATTAGCGACTGTTTCCAACTAAGATTCAGATGCCTAGATACCTCATTAGCGGTTGTTTCCAACATAGATATAGATACATAGATAACTCATTAGCAGTTGTTTCTATATTAGATACATGTATATATAGATATACACAGTATATATACATATATACACATATACATACATAGAAGCCTCATAAGCGGCTGTTTCTAAAATAGTATAGATACATAGATGCCTCATTAGCTGTTGCTTCTATATTAGATACATGTATACATAGATATACACAGTATATATACACATATACATACATAGAAGCCTCATAAGCGACTGTTTCTAACATAGTCTAGATACATAGAACACTCATTAGCGACTGTTTCTAACATAGGTATATATACATTGATTCACCAGTGGCTGTTTCTGTATCGATATGGATACATAGATGCCTCATTAGCGGCATAAGTCGTCCACCATGTTGGAACGATCAAAGCCAGTCCATGAACACTTGAGAACAAGTTGACTATGTGTCTTCAACCATAGTTCTACCACAAGTATGAATATCTATATCTGCAATAGACTTGAGCAAATGATTTTCATAGGATTTAATACAAGATGAAGGCATTAGCTAAAACAGTAATTTAAAAGCCTGTAATATTGAGTTAATATACACATAAAAACACAAACCAACACATTCCCACCTGTGAATGGTTTTCCTGTTTCTTCTGGAATTTAGATCTCTGCGGTTTCTACAACCAGAGGCTGCACAATGTTGTGGCATCTGAGGACAGCATCTGAGGCGTTGACCTTTTCAAGATGGCAAACACGTTAACATGATGTCTGGAGTGGATGAATGTGGCATCTACATTATACATCTATGGATTTAACTGTACATGTGAAGCAGCTGCGCCACCACGTGGACAAATGTGGAACTTCAGAATTTTAAATGTAAAAGTTCACTCAGTTTTATTAAAAAAAGATCATTTCATTTGTTACAACAGCTTATAGTCGTGACTGAATGAGCTGTACACATCTGTTTTTATACAATGTTTTACAAGTAAAGCATGTACAATGTACAAAACTCGAGATAGTGGAGATTTCATGACTGATGAGAAACCAAATGTTGGTCACCTTTCAACACATCCTCGCAAAGAATCAAAATAAAACATGAATAATGACGAGATTCTGTGGTGAATCAATCCTGCTCACTCCTTCAAAAGTGCTTTAGACATGTTTCCCACAATTCCAGCAACGACGTCTGACCCGTGACGCTTTCCACAGAAACATAAAGGGTTCAGTGGCGAAAGTTCAACTAAAACCCACGACTGCCGGCGAACCTCCTGACCGAAACAGAGACACGAACGAACTGAACCGCTCCTGTAAAGTGCAGTTAAGAAAACGGAAATGCTGGTGTGAGCAGAATCATAAAGGAACTAAAAACGTGGCGTTACCCAGAAGCCCTTGCAGAACAGGATTGAGATTTGGAACAGCTGTTTGACACACATTCATGATTGTACCGAAGCTGCTATCGGACGAACCACTAGAGTCGCACCAGCGAGCGATGAAGACTGAGGTGGAGTATCTGTGCTGGTGAGTTTCCCTTCTTTACAGAAGCTCCTGCAGACGAGCCACACACACACACACACACACACACACACACACACACACACACAGAGACGACACGGACAGACTCACACACACACACACAGAGACGACACGGACAGACTCACACACACACACACACACAGAGACGACACAGACAGACACACACACACACACACAGAGACGACACGGACAGACTCACACAGAGACGACACGGACAGACACACACACACACACACACACACACACACACACACAGAGACGACAATGACAGACACACACACACACACACACACACACAGAGACGACACGGACAGACACACACACACACACACACACACACACACACAGAGACGACACGGACAGACACACACACACACACACAGAGACGACACGGACAGACTTCAGCACACACACACACACACACACACACACACACACACACACACACAGAGACGACACGGACAGACTTCAGCACACACACACACATCACAGATCATCTGAGGAGACAGGACAACAGCAGCACTGCAAGGACATGACGGGGTTCTTTATAGCTTATAAATACAGTATCTACACAGTATGTGGTACAAAAATAATTGAGCTTTTGTGGGCACTGAGATTTAAAAAAGTGAAAAATGATTCTAAAAAACGCTCAGGCACGAGAAGTCGTGACGCGAGCGAAGGAACGAAGGCCGCGGGAAGATTCCGCTCCCGCTTCAGTTCCCGTTCCGCCTTCGTCACGTGCAGATGAGGGCACATCAGTAGAAAAATAGTAGAAAAATACGAGTACCATGTTGTGATAGCGAGTGGGATCACAGTGTGGTGCTGCTCCAGGCCTGCAGGGGGCGCTACGCTTCGCCTCGTTTATTTGGCATTGGGTGAGCGTTTGATTCAGAACTCCAGGATTAAGGCAACGCATCACGTCTGTGTGGATTTAATAAATCTTTCTCTTTAAAAAAAAAAAATGTACAAATTTCTTTTAATACAAAGCTCTATGGCGTAACCAATAAACACTGTATAGAAAATATATAAATATGTTTTCTTTTCTTTTAAAAAATGTACAGGGAGCCGCCAGACCCCCGACGCATCAGAAGACAGAGTCTCGTCTCGAAGTCTCCAGACGGATATTTACACTGTGATGTGGGCGGGGCTTGTGCACAGGGGGCGGGGCTCAGGGTGAGTACAGGTTGTGTGGGCGGGGCCTGCACTAAGGGGGGCGGGGCTCAGGACAAGTCCATGCAGGGTGAGGGCAGGTACAGGTGGTGTTGGTGGGGGCCTGCGCTAAGGGGGTGGGGCTCAGGATGAGTACATGTGGTGTGGGCAGGGCCTGTGGCTCAGGGGGCGGGGTCTGGGGCTGAGGGGGTGGGGCCTGTGCTCAGAGGGCGGTGTCTGGGGCTCAGGATGAGTCTGTGCAGGGCGAGGGTGGGGACGGGTACAGGGGGCGGGGCCTGTGGCTCAGGGGGCGGGGCTCAGGACGAGTCTGTGCAGGGCGAGGGCGGGTACAGGGGGCGGGTTGCCTGTGCTCAGGGGGCGGGGCTCAGGACGAGTCTGTGCAGGGCGAGGGCGGGGGCGGGTACAGGTGGTGTGAGTAGCTGCGGTCGGTGTAGGGCGAGGGTGGGCAGCTCTCGCAGTTCTCCTCCGCCGACAGGTACTGGCTGCGCGGTGTGGGCGGCGGTGGCAACGGCTCCGAGTCGTAGTTCACGTCGCTAGCGTAGCCCTTAGCAGCCGCGGATGTGGGCGGAGCCCGGCGGCCTGGCGTGTAGTCGCTGTCACACACGTCTGTGCTGCACGGCGTCGTCGGCGGGGCGAAGTGACGGTAACTGTACGGCCTGTAGCTGCAGAACACACACACACACACACACACACACACACACACAGTCAAGCACTGAACACCGTAACACCTCATCATCTGTGTAGCGCGGCGTCACCTGTACGAGCGGTGTGTCGACGGGCTGTTGGACGAGTAGCCCAACTCCATGGTGTACTGAGACCTCACGGTGGCCGGAGACGGGGGGGGGTTCAGCATCTGCACACACACATCACAACCTCAGATTATTGTTATCAATAATATTGTAATAAATGTTATATTGTTAGTAAATATAAAAAAAAATGTATGATACATTTAACAGTACAATAACCAACTTTAATACCAATGAATCTATCAATACATCTGAATTAGAGGTCCAGTGATACTTGATTTTGCTGATATGATAATAATGTTGATTATTTTTCATACTTTATACGATACGGATTGTTTCAAAGTAACTTATGTTTAAAGAAAGGCAATGAGCTAACCCTTTCCTTTCTGATACGAGTTTACACTGAAATAAATAGTGTTTTGAAGTAATAAAAACATGACTTTCTTTTTCTGTCTCCGAAATGATAATTACGACTTTGATTATAGTTTACAGTAAGGCCCCATCAGGGAACACTGTATTAAGTTCTTAATGTAGTAACTAACATTAACAATGAGCAACGCATTTGTTACAGCATTTATTAATCTTGAATCAGAATAAGTTTCTCTTGCAGCGTCTCTTCTCGTCTCTGATGATGTGGGCGGGGCTATAACCTGTCACTCACATGAGATCAGCCAATAGCAAACCTCAACCATGACAAGATAAAGAGACTCCAGAAGAGACAACATGTAGAGCAACATTTCTGAAGGGTTAGTTGATGAATTTATGCAGCTGATGTGGAGTTAACGATCTTCCAGTCACTGATTAGCATAATCTGTCTTGATAATCTATAAATCGTGTTCCGGGGGCGGGGTTTATGTAGATTCTAGGGTTAGTGATGTCACCAACATTGTAGTTCCTACCAGCCGTTTGTTGTAGTCCTTAAAAAGCGATTTCTGTAAAAGTAAATCTCTCTCTTTGCAGATGTTGTTTATGCTCAAGCAGCAACATTACACACACACTAAAGTTAGAGAAGTGACATCATGATCAACCAGCCCTGAGACTTCTTAAGAGCCTGGAGTGACAGCAGCGCTAGGACACTGACCGGAGGGAAGAACGGGCCCTTGGTGCTGGAGGAGCTGCTGGACGAGGCTCCGGTCACATGAGCGCGGTCGTACGGCGGCCCACTGCTGCCTCCCATGATGCTCAGCGAGCCGATGACAGACTTCCCCCGAGACATGCCTGAGAGAGAGAGAGAGAGAGAGAGAGAGAGAGAGAGAGAGAGAGAGAGAGAGAGAGAGAGAGAGAGAGAGAGAGGGGAACACACATGAGCAGCTGCACGCACACACACACCTCTGCACGCACACTCACGCACATGCACTCACTCTCACACACACACCCCTGCACGCACACGCACTCGCACGCACACCTCTGCACACACACAGACACACACACGCACACCTCTGCACACACACACACAGACACACTCACACACACACCTCTGCACGCACACGCACGCACACGCACACCTCTGCACACACACACAGACACACACACGCACACCTCTGCACACACACACACAGACACACACACACACCTCTGCACGTGCACACACACGCACACACACAGACACACACACACACACACCTCTGCACGTGCACACACACGCACTCACACCTCTGCACACACACTCACACACACACAGACACACACACACCTCTGCACGTGCACACGCACGCACACACGCACTCACTCACACACTCGCACACACACCTCTGCACACACACTCACACACACACACCTCTGCACGTGCACACTCACTCACTCACTCACTCACTCACTCACACACACCTCTGCACGTGCACACTCACTCACTCACTCACTCACTCACTCACTCACTCACTCACTCACTCACTCACTCACTCACTCACTCACTCACTCACTCACTCACTCACTCACTCACACACACCTCTGCACGTGCACACTCACTCACTCACTCACTCACTCACTCACTCACTCACTCACTCACACACACCTGGCAGCGAGCCGCTCAGAGAGCCGGGGTGAGGCACGTATCCCAGAGGCACCGTGGAGGGCCCGTGGACCACGAAGTCGTTGGTCATGGTCTCGCCGTCGTCCTTCATCTGAGGACACAGCACTCGCTGGCACACGAAGTACACGGCGCCCACCACGAACAGCACCAGCACCACGCCCACGATCGAGCCGATGGTGTTACTGGGAGCGAACGACGGCTCTTCTGTCGCGTCTGAGGACCACACACACACACACACACACACCAGTTAACCTGGGTCTCTGCAGGGTTTCACATGAACACAACTGAACCCTTTTGTAGATTAATATTCAATAAGCTGTTTTTCCATCCCTGAATTTATGAGCTCCTGAAATCATCATTTCACCACTCAGACTGTTGACCTTGACCCCTGCGTGACCTTACGGACACTTTTGTCTTTTCCAGTTTTGTTTTCTTGATAATTTTGTCTGTGTTAATGCCAACTGCATACATTTTGGCACAGGTGTGTATTTATATTGGAATTTTACTATTTCACCCCCATTTCCTTTAAAAATTCTATTTTGCACCAGAAACACAAAATAGTTCCTCTCAGGACCTCCAGGACAGGAATGTCCCCATTGAAACCCATTAAAACTGCCATTTTTAATCCCATGGCCATTTAACTATAAAATGATGCAATCTCTGTTAACAGGCTCTCATTCTCTTGGCATCGCTTCAGAATTTACATTTTTACTATATTTTACCAGATGTGCCATTTTCTCAGGTTTGGCCTATAAAGCAAACACTCGCTTTATTCCTGTTTTCTGCTTCTGCATATTATAGAGCCAACTGGACAAATTAATTGTGTGAGTGTGTGTGTGTGCGTGTGTGTGTGTCAGTGAGTTTCACTGCATATACTATAACTTTTTTGGGGGGTTTACTTTTTAAACATCAACAAAAATCAGCTAAAGATCTTTAAAATGCGATCAAACTGAAGTCTGCGTCCCAAGCTTCACTGTTTGTCCACTATGGATCCGCGTGTAACTTTTTGTAATTGATGCACAGGGTTAGACTGAATCTGAAGGACGTACAGCAGCCGATCTCGTCGGAGTTGTCCGTACAGTCGGTGTTGTGGTCACACTTCTTGTGTCGGCCGATGCACTGGCCGTTGGTGCAGGTGAACTGATCCATGGGACAGAACACTGCAGAGAGACGGACAGGAGCGTCAGCAACACACAAGTGTCTAAATCTCATCATCATCCGTTAACAAACAAGTATTCATTACTTCAGTGAGCTTCTGCATTCAATTATTACATTGTTTAAATGAACACATTTTCAGCTAACTGTGAATTTGTACATGTACATTTCTGAAATACATGACTGAGTTTCTGATAACAGAACGCTGGGAACTGTAATGTGGACTCGTGCACTTCTGTAACGCGGATCTGGAATGATGTGTGTTGTGAAAAGCGCTGTACTAATAAACGTGAATTGAATTGAAAATAATCAAATCTCACTGCAAATGTCTGGTTTTCCAACAGTAAACATTCTTATATCAAGATACATTTACTGGAAAACACAATGACTGTAGATATTAAGATATGAAGATATTAAAAACAGGACGAGCTCTGCTGTGGAGGTTCACACGTCAACTCTCCTTTATACACAGCGCTTCTACAACACAGAGCGTTTCAGAGACAACAGGACAATAAGTTTCCAGAAAACAGCGTCACAGTCCAGCTTCAGCAAGTTCAGTGATGGTTCATTTCTGTTGTAAAAAAGTTATTATATATATATATAAATAAATAAAAGAGCGTCTCGTGGCCTACATTATTTTAAATATATCTATCCAGTGACAGAGTTCATGCATATTCATCTAAAATAATCCTGTTTTCAGCTTCAGGATCATGAATATTGTTATTCTGGCGTCTCTATTGTCCTGTGCTTTGGGTTTCCAAGACTATTCATTTACACCCACAATCGAATTTAGCATTTTAATCAACAGTACATTTTTTGTGAAGCTTTTATCGTGCGTCCTGTAGTGTGGCAGTAATGCGGCGAGCGTCGTGACTCGAGTGTGTCGTGACTCCTGTGAGCGTCTCCTGATCTGAGTGTTAGCGCTCCTCACCTTCACACTTGGTCTCGTCGGACCGGTCCTGGCAGTCGACGTCCCCGTTGCAGCGCAGAGAGAGATGCACACACTGCCGGCTGTCACACTGGAACTCCTCGTCGGAACACACCGGACACTCGCGCTCGTCGCTGCTATCGTCACACTCCGCGAAGCCGTCGCAGCGCCAGGCCTGAGGGATGCAGTCCACCTCACCCGACACACACGAGAACTGCTCAGGAGAACAGGTGGGCGGCTCTGCGGAACACACACGTGTGTGAGTGAGTGTGTGTGTGTGTGTGTGTGTGTGTACCTCCACAGGAGAGCTCGTCCTGCAGCAGGTGAACGGGACGTGAGCAGTGTGTGTGTGTGTGTGTGTGTGTGTGTGTGTGTGTGTACCTCCACAGGAGAGCTCGTCCTGCAGCAGCACCAGGTGAACGGGACATGAGCAGCGAGTGGTTCCGTCTCCCTTCACGATACAGATGTGAGAGCAGCCGCCGTTATCAGATGTGCAGGGGTGTTTATCTGCGTGCACACACACACACACACACAAATCAGCTGACACGATCAATACTCGATCACTCGCTCACTCACAAACTCTTTCTCTCGCACGCTCACTCGCTCGCTCGCACACTCACTCACTCACTCGCTCGCACGCACACTCACTCGCTCACTCGCACACTCGCACACTCGCACACTCGCTCACTCGCACACTCGCTCACTCGCACACTCGCACACTCACTCACTCACACTCTTTCTCTCGCACGCTCGCACACTCGCTCACTCACTCACTCGCACACTCGTTCACTCGCACACTCGTTCACTCGCACACTCGCTCACTCGCACACTCGCTCACTCACTCGCTCACTCACTCACTCGCTCACTCGCTCACTCGCACACTCGTTCACTCGCACACTCGCTCGCACACTCGCTCGCACACTCACTCGCACGCTCACTCACTCGCACGCTCACTCACTCGCACGCTCACTCACTCACTCGCACACTCACTCACTCACTCACTCACTCACTCACTCACTCACTCACTCACTCACTCACTCACTCACTCGCACACTCACTCGCACACTCACTCGCACACTCACTCGCACACTCACTCGCACACTCACTCGCACACTCACTCACTCGCACGCTCACTCACTCGCACACTCACTCACTCGCACACTCACTCACTCGCACGCTCGCCCAAGCGAGACACTCACTGTACTCCTCCATGTCGAGCTCGTGTACGGCGTGGATGTCGCTCAGATATGCGATGCGCGCCTGGATCTTGGTTCTTCCTTCACGCGTGACCTTATCGATGCGCTCGATCATCTGCTGCTGCCGGTCGATCCAGTACAGGAAGTTCCCGAACACCGTCAGGCCCACCGGCTGCAGGATGTTCGAGTCCTCGATCACGATCCGATTGGCTCCTGGAGAGGGGGGCGGAGAGAGGGGAGTGGTCAGGGACTGAGGGGCGGGGCCAAGGAAAGCACTCATGGGAAGGGACACAAAAAAGCAAAATCACATGATATTTATTTTCATTTCAGTTAGTTTCAGGTATTTTGTTGTGTTTTTGTTTCAGTTACTTTAGTCTACTGAAATAAAAACAAATTATGTAGACTAAAATAACTAATAAACATCACAAAATCACAACAAAATTACTGAAACTAACTAAAATTCTAATTAAAAATATATATGTCATTTAACTCTTTTGTGTCTCGTCCAATGAGTGATTTTAGAACATTAATTTAAACTAAATAATGCACAATTTGGACTTGGCAACTAGCAGAAATTAAATAAGTTTTTTTTTAATACTTTAGTTGAGCTTTTTTCAAATAAAGAGTTTGTCTGTAGTTTCAGTTAACTGTTATAACCCTGAGCCGTTCGCCACATGGTTTCTTGGAAATGTTCTTCATTAAAAACATCAGGTGTGTGTAAGTATTGCACATATGTATAATTATACATGTACATAAAGTTTATCTTCATGTATGTGTGTGTATAGGTATATGACATGTATACGCATTCATAATTTGTATGTATTTTTATCAAGTTAATTTTATGTAGTCATTTAATTTGATTTATTTTTCTCTCTCCTCACATTTATATATTCATACGTTTACACGTCTTTATTTACATATTCAGTACAACATGCATGACTTCAGGAATGAGGGCAACGTGAAGATTCAGCATATCCTACTGCTGTGAACGGTTCCTTGTTTATGTAAAGCTTAATAAAGAAAAAAATAATAATTAAATAAAACATCAGACGTGTGCAGGTGGAACACGGCGTCTAGCGACTGATCGTCACGTGATCATGCATGACCTTTGACCTCACCGGACAGGTCGCTGCTCTCGATGCGCCGCAGGTCCATGTCGACCCAGAAGAGTTTGCCCAGCTCGTTGTCGATGGCCAGAGCGACTGGCTTCCCCAGATTGCTGAAGAACAGAACCTCTCGCTCCGTCCCGTCTAGAGCGGATCGTTCGATCTTCGGCGAGCGCTCCTGCAGATTCGTGAAGTACATGTACCTGTGGACGAGACGGCACACGCTGAGATCACATGACGGCACACGCTGAGATCACATGACGGCACACGCTGAGATCACATGACGGCACACGCTGAGATCACATGACGGCACACGCTGAGATCACATGACGGCACACGCTGAGATCACACTAGTAGAGCTATCCCTGTGACGCTCACCCTCGCTCAGGATTGACCACGATGGCGCGCGGTTTGTCGTGTTCTCCGCGCAGCACCACTCCGACCCGCGAGCCGTCCAGGCGTGTGACGTTGATGACGTTGGTGACCTCGCTGGTCCAGTAGATGAAGCGGCTGTAGACGTCGATGCTGAGATCATAGGGCTGGAGACCGAGACTCGGGCCACCGGACACCACCGTCACACTCTGAGGAACAACACACACACACATCAGACCCAACACACACACATCAGACCCGTCACACTCTGAGGAACAACACACACACACATCAGACCCAACACACACACATCAGACCCGTCACACTCTGAGGAACAACACACACACACACACACACACATCAGACCCGTCACACTCTGAGGAACAACACACACAGACACACATCAGACCCAACACACACACATCAGACCCGTCACACTCTGAGGAACAACACACACACACACATCAGACCCAACACACACACATCAGACCCGTCACACTCTGAGGAACAACACACACACACACACATCAGACCCAACACACACACATCAGACCCAACACACTCTGAGGAACAACACACACACATCAGACCCGTCACACTCTGAGGAACAACACACACACACACACATCAGACCCAACACACACATCAGACCCGTCACACTCTGAGGAACAACACACACACACACACACACACATCAGACCCAACACACACACATCAGACCCGTCACACTCTGAGGAACAACACACACACACACACACACACATCAGACCCAACACACACACATCAGACCCGTCACACTCTGAGGAACAACACACACAGACACACATCAGACCCAACACACACACATCAGACCCGTCACACTCTGAGGAACAACACACACACACACACACACACACACATCAGACCCAACACACACACATCAGACCCGTCACACTCTGAGGAACAACACACACACACACATCAGACCCAACACACACACATCAGACCCGTCACACTCTGAGGAACAACACACACAGACACACATCAGACCCAACACACACACATCAGACCCGTCACACTCTGAGGAACAACACACACACACACACACACACACATCAGACCCAACACACACACATCAGACCCGTCACACTCTGAGGAACAACACACACACACACACACATCAGACCCAACACACACACATCAGACCCGTCACACTCTGAGGAACAACACACACAGACACACATCAGACCCAACACACACACATCAGACCCGTCACACTCTGAGGAACAACACACACACACACACACACACCAGACCCAACACACACACATCAGACCCGTCACACTCTGAGGAACAACACACACACACACACACATCAGACCCAACACACACACATCAGACCCGTCACACTCTGAGGAACAACACACACAGACACACATCAGACCCAACACACACACATCAGACCCGTCACACTCTGAGGAACAACACACACACACACATCAGACCCAACACACACACATCAGACCCAACACACACACATCAGACCCGTCACACTCTGAGGAACAACACACACACACACATCAGACCAACACACACACATCAGACCCAACACACTCTGAGGAACAACACACACAGACACACATCAGACCCGTCACACACACATCAGACCCGTCACACTCTGAGGAACACACACACACAAACATCAGACCCGTCACAAAATGGCCGACACCGATACAGTGCACTATATAGTGTACAGGGAGCGGTTTCGGACATAGCTCATGACTAAACCTAAATCAGGATGTGTTTGACCTGGTTTCCGTCCTCCTGCGCGCGGCGGATGAGGTTCTGCTTGGAGTCGATCCAGTACAGGTGCCGGTCGAGCGGGTCGTAGTCGACGGCGCGCACGTTCCTCAGGCTGTGGATGGGCAGAATGATGTCAGGACTCTGGAGCTCGTCGATCACCATGCGGTTGATGGCCGTCTTCTGACTGAACAGCAGGAATGATGTGGGAGCTGATGGACAGACAGAGTCATGTGACCACTCATCATCTCTAACAAGGACAGTTAAACGACCTCAAACGCGCTCTAACCCTGCAGTGCTGCGGAGGGCTGGGCATCGCATACTTGTTATCCATTCCTTTGTGAGCATTTCAATATGAGTTTAAACCACTGAAGTGTGAGAGACTCTGTGTTCATGTGTATCAGTGTATCGGATCCGTGCAGCTCTTAAAGAGACAGCAGCCTAATATTCCTCTCTATAATAACTCTAATATTCCTCTCTATAATAACTCTAATATTCCTCCTCTATAATAACTCTAATATTCCTGCTCTATAATAACTCTAATATTCCTCTCTATAATAACTCTAATATTCCTCTCTATAATAACTCTAATATTCCTCTCTATAATAACTCTAATATTCCTCTCTATAATAACTCTAATATTCCGCTCTATAATAACTCTAATATTCCCGCTCTATAATAACTCTAATATTCCTCTCTATAATAACTCTAATATTCCTCTCTATAATAACTCTAATATTCCGCTCTATAATAACTCTAATATTCCACTCTATAATAACTCTAATATTCCCGCTCTATAATAACTAATATTCCGCTCTATAATAACTCTAATATTCCGCTCTATAATAACTCTAATATTCCGCTCTATAATAACTCTAATATTCCCGCTCTATAATAACTCTAATATTCCGCTCTATAATAACGCTGATATTCCCGCTCTATAATAACGCTGATATTCCTCTCTATAATAACTCTAATATTCCGCTCTATAATAACTGTAATATTCCGCTCTATAATAACTGTAATTCCTGCTCTATAACACTAATATTCCCGCTCTATAATAACACTAATATTCCCGCTCTATAATAACTCTAATATTCCGCTCTATAACACTAATATTCCCGCTCTATAATAACTCTAATATTCCGCTCTATAATAACTCTAATATTCCGCTCTATAATAACTCTAATATTCCGCTCTATAATAACTCTAATATTCCTCTCTATAATAACGCTAATATTCCCGCTCTATAATAACACTGATATTCCCGCTCTATAATAACGCTGATATTCCAGCTCTATAATAACTCTAATATTCCCGCTCTATAATAACGCTAATATTCCCGCTCTATAATAACTCTAATATTCCGCTCTATAATAACTCTAATATTCCGCTCTATAATAACTCTAATATTCCGCTCTATAATAACGCTAATATTCCCGCTCTATAATAACTCTAATATTCCGCCTCTATAATAACTCTAATATTCCGCTCTATAATAACTCTAATATTCCGCTCTATAATAACTCTAATATTCACGCTCTATAATAACGCTGATATTCCCGCTCTATAATAACGCTGATATTCCCGCTCTATAATAACGCTAATATTCCCGCTCTATAATAACGCTAATATTCCCGCTCTATAATAACGCTAATATTCCTGCTCTATAATAACTCTAATATTCACGCTCTATAATAACGCTGATATTCACGCTCTATAATAACGCTAATATTCCCGCTCTATAATAACTCTAATATTCCGCCTCTATAATAACTCTAATATTCCGCTCTATAATAACTCTAATATTCCGCTCTATAATAACTCTAATATTCACGCTCTATAATAACGCTGATATTCCCGCTCTATAATAACGCTGATATTCCCGCTCTATAATAACGCTAATATTCCCGCTCTATAATAACGCTAATATTCCCGCTCTATAATAACGCTAATATTCCTGCGCTATAATAACTCTAATATTCCGCTCTATAATAACACTGATATTCCCGCTCTATAATAACGCTAATATTCCTGCTCTATAATAACTCTAATATTCCGCTCTATAATAACTCTAATATTCACGCTCTATAATAACGCTGATATTCCCGCTCTATAATAACGCTGATATTCCCGCTCTATAATAACGCTAATATTCCCGCTCTATAATAACGCTAATATTCCTGCTCTATAACTCTAATATTCCGCTCTATAATAACACTGATATTCCCGCTCTATAATAACGCTAATATTCCTGCTCTATAATAACTCTAATATTCCGCTCTATAATAACGCTGATATTCACGCTCTATAATAACGCTGATATTCCTGCTCTATAATAACTCTAATATTCACGCTCTATAATAACGCTGATATTCCCGCTCTATAATAACACTAATATTCCCGCTCTATAATAACACTGATATTCCTCCTCTATAATAACTCTAATATTCCGCTCTATAATAACGCTGATATCCACGCTCTATAATAATGCTGATATTCCTGCTCTATAATAACTCTAATATTCACGCTCTATAATAACGCTGATATTCCCGCTCTATAATAACACTGATATTCCTCCTCTATAATAACACTAATATTTCTCTCTATAACTCTAATATTCCCGCTCTATAATAACACTAATCAAACAACAGAAGACAAAGAGAAAATTCACTCGTTCTAGAAATAACTTTTGTAATGTATATTTATTTATAAACTGCAGTGTTATTTTACATTTGAATACAGTTTTTGTATCTGAAAATCTTAAAACAGTTTATTTTAATTGTATCTTTGTTCAATTGAAACTGTTTGTTGCGATCGCTAAATTTTTATTTGTTCTTTTCTAATAACTGAGTGTTTATTGTCTTCAATAATGCTTTAGTTTATATTAGTTCTGCTAGTGGTTCTTCTCTGGTGATTTTAAACCTCAGGCAAACGCTCCTCGTGTGAGTGTTCTTCAGCCTGATGATTTCTGTTCATGATATTCATCCACAATTACATGTTTTGCAATAAGACTGTGAAAGATTTCTAAGGTTGTTGTCGTTTACCTTATTGGAATAGACTCTGACAAAGGATGAGCCGAAACGTTTGTCTACTTTATCGCCGGTCTATGATTAAAGATTTTTAGAGTGCAGACCTTTAGATGTGACGCACCGGTCTCAGCTCTCGCCAGCTGGGGGGCACGGGGAGTGTGTTGATTACCTTACAGGAGTCGATAAGCAGAATCTAAACCGGATCGAACGATACCCAACCCTAGCGCTGCGCGAGACTGGCCGCCCGATGGAGCGCTCACCGCTGCAGGTCTTGTTGTCGTGGTTGAGCGAGTAGTGCGCGGGGCAGCCGCACACGAAGCCTCTGACGGGCACGGCGAGGCACAGGTGAGAGCAGTGGCCGTTGGTGGAGGCGCAGGCGTTCCAGCCGGCCTGGCGCGACGAGTGGAACACCAGGATGTCCATGACGTAGTCCAGGTGCCCCTGTATGATGGTGCGGTTCTGCCCGCTGGTCTTGTTGGCGCGCTCGATGCTGCGCTGGCTCCAGTCCGTCCAGTAGATGTAGTCCTGGTACTGGGTGAGTCCGAACGGGTGCGGGAGGTCGTCGGCGATCACCTCGCGCTCCAGACCTGAGGACCATCATCAGAACGAACAGATGTTACCTGGGCTGGTTGATCATGATGTCACTTCTCTAGCTTTAGTTAGTGTGTAATGTTGCTGTTTGAGCATAAACAACATCTGCAAAGTTACAACGATCAAAGTTAAAAGCAAAGAGAGAGATTTACTTTTACAGAAATCGCTTTTTAAGGACTACAACAAACGGCTGGTAGGAATGTTGGTGACATCACTAACCCTAAAATCTACATAAACCCCGCCCCCGGAACACGATTTATAGATTATCATGACGGAATATGCTAATTAGTGACTGGAAGATCGTTAACTCCACATCAGCTGCATAAATTCATCAACTAACCCTTCAGAAATGTTGCTCTACCTGTTGTCTCTTCTGGAGTCTCTCCATCTTTGTCTGACTCAGTTTGAACATAAAAGGCCAAACGTTTTTGAAATGTTCAGTGTGTGTGTGTGTGTGTGTTGGGTAAGAGGACACGAGCTGTTGAAGCTCCGCCCCCTGTGCCGGGAGCAGCAGCTCATTTGCATTTAAAGGGACACACACAAAACGGTGTGTTTTTGCTCACCCTCAAAAAGTGACAATTTTAACATGCGATATAAATATATCTGTGGGTATTTAGAGCTCAAACTTCACACACACACTCTGGACATCAGAGACTTATTTTACATCTTGTGAAAAGGGCATTATAGGACCCCTTTAAATTGAACATTTAAATGATTCATCTCTATGATGATCATTTTATCATGTAATAATAAATGCATGTATTAAGCATGATTTTCTTCACACTAAACTCCACAGGAGCGTGCGAGGTTTACCCATCATGTTGGAGGACTCGATGAGTGTGGTGTCCAGGTCGGTCCAGTAGAGCCGGCGCTCCGCGTAGTCGATGGTCAGTCCGTTCGCTCGGCCCACGTTCGGCACCAGCGTGAGGCGTCCAGAACCGTCCATCGCAGACCGGTCGATCTTCGGCCGCCCACCCCACTCAGTCCAGTACATGAAGCTGAGAGAGAGAGAGAACGAGTGTGAGACACACACACACACACACACACACTCAGTCCAGTACATGAAGCTGAGAGAGAGAGAACGAGTGTGAGACACACACACACACACACACTCAGTCCAGTACATGAAGCTGAGAGAGAGAGAGAACGAGTGTGAGACACACACACACACACACTCAGTCCAGTACATGAAGCTGAGAGAGAGAGAACGAGTGTGAGACACACACACACACACACACACACACACACACACTCAGTCCAGTACATGAAGCTGAGAGAGAGAGAACGAGTGTGAGACACACACACACACACACACTCAGTCCAGTACATGAAGCTGAGAGAGAGAGAACGAGTGTGAGACACACACACACACACACACACACACTCAGTCCAGTACATGAAGCTGAGAGAGAGAGAACGAGTGTGAGACACACACACACACACACACACACTCAGTCCAGTACATGAAGCTGAGAGAGAGAGAACGAGTGTGAGACACACACACACACACACACACACTCAGTCCAGTACATGAAGCTGAGAGAGAGAACGAGTGTGAGACACACACACACACACACACACTCAGTCCAGTACATGAAGCTGAGAGAGAGAGAACGAGTGTGAGACACACACACACACACACACACACACACTCAGTCCAGTACATGAAGCTGAGAGAGAGAGAGAACGAGTGTGAGACACACACACACACACACACACACTCAGTCCAGTACATGAAGCTGAGAGAGAGAACGAGTGTGAGACACACACACACACACACACACTCAGTCCAGTACATGAAGCTGAGAGAGAGAGAACGAGTGTGAGACACACACACACACACACACACACACACTCAGTCCAGTACATGAAGCTGAGAGAGAGAGAACGAGTGTGAGACACACACACACACACACACACACACACACACACACACTCACCCCTCGGCCGGGTCCAGTGCCAGTGCTCGAGGGCTGTCCAGGTCCTTCCACACCAGAACCTGTCGGTGCTGCCCGTCCAGTTTGGCCACCTCGATGCGGTTGGTCCCAGTGTCGGCCCAGTACAGGTTCTTGCCCAGCCAGTCCACAGCCATTCCCTCGGGATAGTCCAGGCCGAACTCCACCACGTGCTCCAGAGCACTGCCGTTCATGAAGGCCCGACTGATGGTCTGAGGACACCAGAGACACGTCAGAAACACACACACACACACACACAACACTAGAGCATTCAGCTTCAACAGAGAGAGAGAGAGAGAGAGAGAGAGAGAGAGAGAAAGAGAGAGAGAGCGAGAGAGAGAGAGAGAGAGAAAGAGAGAGTGTGAGTGAGTGAGTGAGTATGAGTGTGTGTGTGAGCGAGCTTGTGTATGTGAGCATGTGTGAGTGAGTGAGAGTGTGTGTGTGTGAGTGAGTTCTAATCTAACCTTCAGTGTGATGTCGGTCCAGTAGATCCTGTTGTCGGTGATGTCGAAGTCGAGCGCTGAGGCCTCCTTGACGCCGGTGAGGGGAATGGCCACGTTGTTGTTGTGCGTCTCGAGGGAGATGCGCCTGATGTCGGTGTGCCGAGAGAACAGGAGGAAGGCCTCGGGGACGATGCAGGAGCTCAGGTCCGACATGAGCTCGAGCCCGATGGGACACGCACACGACACACCCTGGGGCTTATACAGGCACAGGTGACTGCAGCCGCCGTTCGCCAGCGCACACGGGTTCACACCTGAGAACAGAACACACACATCAACTAACCGAGCAGAACGTTCCGGTCTCTCTCTCTCTCTCTCTCTCTCGCTCTCCCTCTCAACACTGAAGTGATTAAACTGCAGTTCATGGACTGGCCACTAGAGGCCGGCTGCAGAAGAGCCTCAATCCCATAGACTCGCATGTTAAAACTTTACAGCAGAATAAAACGTTTACAGTCTAACCCAAAAAGTGGTTTTGGTCTATAAAGCTAGTTTTGCCCTTCATGACGACTGTGAGGCGGGTGAATGTTTTTATAACTCATCCATTTAAATTATATTAAGCCTTAAACTTCTGCATAATTAAGGGTGTGGCCACTTGAGTGACAGGTGGATTGTCGCTGATGTCACTGCTAGCCGTTTGTCTGCTGTGTGTTAGCGTCACGTCACCTCAGCTAATCCGCCCCCTGGTATGTAGCCCCACCCCCTCACCGAAGGTCTGCGTGACGTAGGTGGCCTTGATGCCCATGAGGTCGGGCAGCTGGTCGATGATGACCTCTCGCTCCAGGCTGGTCTTGTGTACGCGCTCGATGCTGCGCCGCTGCCAGTCCGTCCAGTAGATGAAGTCTCCCAGCAGAGAGAACCCGAAGATGTGCGGGAGGTTCTCCTCCACCAGAACCCGCCGGCCCGAGCCGTCCATCTCCATCACCTGCGGAGCAGAGGAGAGGTCAGAGACACACACACACACACACTCCCGAGCTGTCCATCTCCATCACCTGCGGAGCAGAGGAGAGGTCAGAGACACACACACACACACACTCCCGAGCCGTCCATCTCCATCACCTGCGGAGCAGAGGAGAGGTCAGAGACACACACACACACACACTCCCGAGCCGTCCATCTCCATCACCTGCGGAGCAGAGGAGAGGTCAGAGACACACACACACACACACACCCGAGCTGTCCATCTCCATCACCTGCGGAGCAGAGGAGAGGTCAGAGACACACACACACACACACTCCCGAGCCGTCCATCTCCATCACCTGCGGAGCAGAGGAGAGGTCAGAGACACACACACACACACACACCCGAGCTGTCCATCTCCATCACCTGCGGAGCAGAGGAGAGGTCAGAGACACACACACACACACACTCCCGAGCTGTCCATCTCAATCACCTGCGGAGCAGAGGAGAGGTCAGAGACACACACACACACACACACACACTCCCGAGCTGTCCACCTGCGGAGCAGAGGAGAGGTCAGAGACACACACACACACACACACTCCCGAGCTGTCCATCTCCATCACCTGCGGAGCGGCAGAGGAAGAGATCAGAGACACACACACACACACACACACACACACACACCCCCAGGCTGACCAGCAGCGGTCAGGAGCTCAATCACACTGAAAGACGCACACAATCCTGCCAATATGTACAAGACAATATAACAATAATTAAAAAATGATTTAAAATATGTGCAAATAAAATCTGAAAAAAAAGATATATAAAGATTTTTATTTTTTTAAATATAATAAAAATAAGAGTTTAAAAAAAATTAAGATAAGAAATGAGAAAAATAAGATCAAATAAAATAAGAAAAATAAAGAAATATTTAAAAAGAAAAGAAAAAAGATAAAAATAAACATTAAAAAATGTTTAAAAATAAAGACAGATTAGTAAAAGCTCACAGCAAACAGAATACGACATCATCTGAATAAACAGGAAATGCTGTAAGGCTCGTGCTCAACACTGTATCCATGGAAACGGTGACTGTGGTTACTAATGACACCAGTCACTCTGAATTTAAATGAATGTCCAGCAGACGAATGAACAGACCTATAACCAGCTAACTGTCCTTTAACTACAGCACATGCAGTTGCAATCGAAATTATCCAACCCCCTCTGCAAATCAGGTTTATTGGCAACATTTACAGACTTTCAGCTGTTTTGCAATGAACAAATCAAACAAAAGTAACTGAAATAGCTCAGTACAAATGTTTCAATTTGTTTCCTCAAATTTAACTGAAAATGCAACTTAACTTCTGCAGTCTCAAAATTACTCACTCCCCTGGATAGACTCCCTCACAACAGCACAAATATGCAAATCAGGTGTTGTCTCACTAATCAAGGGCTTCATTAGCTACACCAGGTGTGCTAGAGCTAGAACACATGACACATCTGAACTGACGAGGTTTGTTGAGTGTCACGTTTGGCTGCATGTTAGAAATATGGCTAGGTCAAAAGCATGGTCCAATAAGTTAAGAAGTTGTGAAGGGCGATGATGCCTTCTATCATCGCCCTTCACAAACAAGGAACAGGATACAAAAGACAGCGAAGGCACTAAATGTTCCTAGAGACACCTTTTGCTCAAAATCATATAAATAAGCCACACAATTTTAGGGATTCTGTTCTGTGGAGCGATGAAACAAAACTGGAGCTTTTCGTCCCTGTGGATCAGCGTGTGTCTGGAGGAAGAAGAATGAAGCATCAGCTGTGAAGAACACGGTCTACAGTTCAGCGTGAGGAGCTTGTGATGCTCTCGGCTGATGTATATCCTCCGGCTCTGGAAACCTGCAGCGTGAGGAAGGAGAGATGGAGTCACTGAAGTATCAGGAGATCCGTGGAGGAAACATCATGCCGTCAGTGAGGAAGCTGGAGCTTGGGCCTTCAACAGGACAATGATCCCAAGCATTCCTCAGATTCCAGCAAGGCTTGGTTGCAGAAGAAGTCCTAGGAGATACAGTGGCATCACAGTCACCTGACCTGAACCCCATAGAACATCTCTGGTGGGATTTGAAGGCGGTTGCAGAACGCAAACCCAAGAATATTCCTGAACTGGAGGCCATTGCTCATGAGGAACGGGCTCCGATCCCTCAGAAACAGAAGCTGGTCTGGTTATACATCTCGTCTGCAGCCGCTCAGAACAGCAAACGTTGTTGTACCAAGTGCTAAAGATGCTTGCCATGAAGGGGTGAATAACTTTGAAACTGCAGAAGTCATTAAAAGTTGCATTTTCAGTTGAATTTAGGGAAACCACTTAAAACATTTGTTGTGTTGAGCTGTTTCAATTACTTTTGTTTGATTTGTTCATTGCAAACAGATAAAAGTCTGTACATTTTGCCAATAAACCTGATTTGTAATGGGGATTGAATAATTCCAATTGCAACTGCATAAACATTACTGAAACACTGGAGACACAAGAGCACATGTGTACAGGAATACTGCAGTGCTTCTGACAAACACTCACTGATTCCTGCATATACAGACACACAAACACACACACACACACGTCTCTCTGGTGAAATAAAGTTTCCATCTTGGGTCGATCGTGACCGCAGTGCTGTGGCTTTCAGACTCTATTCTAAACGGACCGGAGCCGCAATCGTAACCAGATGTGGGCTGAAACCACAAGCCGACGGTACGAGAGTGTTTGTGTGTGAGTGTGAGTGTGTGAGTGAGAGAGAGGTCTCACCTCGATGACGTCGGTCTTGGCATCGCCCCAGTAAATCTTCCTCTCGGTGTAATCGAGCGCCAGTCCGTTGGGCCAGCCGAGAGACGTGTTGACCAAAACCAGCCGCTCCGACCCGTCCAGAGCCGCACGCTCGATCTTCGGCACCTCACCCCAGTCCGTCCAGTACATGTACCTGCGCACACGGGACACTCGCTTCAGCACACGCTTCAGAAACACGGGACAGACTTCAGCACACGGGACAGACACGCTTCAGCTTTAGCACAGAACACGCTTCAGAAACAAGGGACAGGCTTCAGCACACGGGACAGACACGCTTCAGAACATGGGACAGACACGCTTCAGCACACGGGACAGACACGCTTCAGCTTCAGCACCTACTTCAGCACACAGGACACATGCTTCAGAACACGCTTCAGAAACACGGGACAGACACGCTTCAGCACACGGGACAGACACGCTTCAGCTTCAGCACACAGGACACATGCTTCAGAACACGCTTCAGAAACACGGGACAGGCTTCAGAACATGAGACAGACACGCTTCAGCACACGGGACAGACACGCTTCAGAACACGCTTCAGAAACATGGGACAGACACGCTTCAGCACACGGGAGAGACACGCTTCAGCTTCAGCACACAGGACACGTGCTTCAGAACACGCTTCAGAAACACTGGACAGGCTTCAGAACACGGGACAGACACACTACAGCACACGGGACAGATGCTTCAGAAACACGGGACAGACACGCTTCAGAAACACGGGACAGACACGCTTCAGCTTCAGCAGATGGGACACGTGCTTCAGAAACACTGGATAGACACGCTACAGCACAAGGGACAGACACGCTTCAGCTTCAGCACATTGGACACGTGCTTCAGAACACGCTTCAGAAACACGGAACAGACACGATTCAGCTTCAGCACACGCTTCAGAAACACGGAACAGACACGATTCAGCTTCAGCACACGCTTCAGAAACACGGAACAGACACGATTCAGCTTCAGCACACGCTTCAGAAACACGGAACAGACACGATTCAGCTTCAGCACACGCTTCAGAAACACGGAACAGACACGATTCAGCTTCAGCACACGCTTCAGAAACACGGAACAGACACGATTCAGCTTCAGCACACGCTTCAGAAACACGGAACAGACACGATTCAGCTTCAGCACACGCTTCAGAAACACGGAACAGACACGATTCAGCTTCAGCACACGCTTCAGAAACACGGAACAGACACGATTCAGCTTCAGCACACGCTTCAGAAACACGGAACAGACACGATTCAGCTTCAGCACACGCTTCAGAAACACGGAACAGACACGATTCAGCTTCAGCACACGCTTCAGAAACACGGAACAGACACGATTCAGCTTCAGCACACGCTTCAGAAACACGGAACAGACACGATTCAGCTTCAGCACACGCTTCAGAAACACGGAACAGACACGATTCAGCTTCAGCACACGCTTCAGAAACACGGAACAGACACGATTCCGCTTCAGCACACGCTTCAGAAACACGGAACAGACACGGTTCCGCTTCAGCACACGCTTCAGAAACACGGAACAGACACGGTTCCGCTTCAGCACGCGGGACAGACACGCTTCAGCACGCGGGACAGACACGCTTCAGCACGCGGGACAGACACGCTTCAGCACGCGGGACAGACACGCTTCAGCACGCGGGACAGACACGCTTCAGCACGCGGGACAGACACGCTTCAGCACGCGGGACAGACACGCTTCAGCACGCGGGACAGACACGCTTCAGCACGCGGGACAGACACGCTTCAGCACGCGGGACAGACACGCTTCAGCACGCGGGACAGACACGCTTCAGCACGCGGGACAGACACGCTTCAGCACGCGGGACAGACACGCTTCAGCACGCGGGACAGACACGCTTCAGCACGCGGGACAGACACGCTTCAGCACGCGGGACAGACACGCTTCAGCACGCGGGACAGACACGCTTCAGCACGCGGGACAGACACGCTTCAGCACGCGGGACAGACACGCTTCAGCACGCGGGACAGACACGCTTCAGCACGCGGGACAGACACGCTTCAGCACGCGGGACAGACACGCTTCAGCACGCGGGACAGACACGCTTCAGCACGCGGGACAGACACGCTTCAGCACGCGGGACAGACACGCTTCAGCACGCGGGACAGACACGCTTCAGCACGCGGGACAGACACGCTTCAGCACACGCTTCAGCACACGCTTCAGCACACGCTTCAGCACACGCTTCAGCACACGCTTCAGCACACGCTTCAGCACACGCTTCAGCACACGCTTCAGCACACGGGACACGCTTCAGCACAAGCTTCAGCACACGGGACACGCTTCAGAACAAGCTTCAGCACACGGGACACACGCTTCAGCACACGCTTCAGCACACGGGACAGACGCTTCAGCACACGGGACAGACACGCTTCAGCACACGGGACAGACACACGCTTCAGCACACGGGACAGTCGCTTCAGCACACGGGACAGACGCTTCAGCACACGGGACAGACACGCTTCAGCACACGGGACAGACGCTTCAGCACACGGGACAGACACGCTTCAGCACACGGGACAGACACACGCTTCAGCACACGGGACAGACACACGCTTCAGCACACGGGACAGACGCTTCAGCACACGGGACAGACGCTTCAGCACACGGGACAGACGCTTCAGCACACGGGACAGGTGCTTCAGCACACGCTTCAGCACACGGGACACGCTTCAGCACACACACGCTTCAGCACACACACGCTTCAGCACACACACGCTTCAGCACACACACGCTTCAGCGCACACACACGCTTCAGCGCACACACACGCTTCAGCACGCACACGCTTCAGCACACGGGTCAGACGCTTCAGCACACGGGACAGACGCTTCAGCACACGGGACAGACGCTTCAGCACACGGGACAGACGCTTCAGCACACGGGACACGCTTCAGCACAAGCTTCAGCACACGGGACACGCTTCAGAACAAGCTTCAGCACACGGGACACACGCTTCAGCACACGGGACAGACGCTTCAGCACACGCTTCAGC
>CM040821.1:203394-223394 GCA_022828995.1 Vimba vimba | reverse complement strand
CTCAAACACTCGCGCTCACTCACTCACGCACACACTCGCGCGCTCTCACACTGGCGCACACACACACTCGCGCACTCACTCTCTCACGCGCGCACACTCACTCTCTCCCTCGCACACTCTCCCTCGCACACTCTCCCTCGCACACTCTCCCTCGCACACTCTCCCTCGCACACTCTCCCTCGCACACTCTCCCTCGCACACTCTCCCTCGCACACTCTCCCTCGCACACTCTCCCTCGCACACTCTCCCTCGCACACTCTCCCTCGCACACTCTCCCTCGCACACTCTCCCTCGCACACTCTCCCTCGCACACTCTCCCTCGCACACTCTCCCTCGCACACTCGCCCTGGCACACTCGCCCTCTCGCCCTCGCCCACTCGCCCTCGCACACTCGCCCTCGCACACTCGCCCTCGCACACTCGCCCTCGCACACTCGCCCTCGCACACTCGCCCTCGCACACTCGCCCTCGCACACTCGCCCTCGCACACTCGCCCTCGCACACTCGCCCTCGCACACTCGCCCTCGCACACTCGCCCTCGCACACTCGCCCTCGCACACTCGCCCTCGCACACTCGCCCTCGCACACTCGCCCTCGCACACTCGCCCTCGCACACTCGCCCTCGCACACTCGCCCTCGCACACTCGCCCTCGCACTCTCGCCCTCGCACTCTCGCCCTCGCACTCTCGCCCTCGCACACTCGCCCTCGCACACTCGCCCTCGCACACTCGCCCTCGCACACTCGCCCTCGCACACTCGCGCGCTCACACTCGCGCGCTCACACTCGCGCGCTCTCACTCTCGCGCACTCACACTCGCGCACTCACAACTCGCGCGCTCTCACACTCGCGCACTCACAACTCGCGCACTCTCACACTCGCGCACTCACACACTCGCGCACACTCTCACGCACTCACTCGCGCGCACTCACACACTCGCGCGCACACTCACGCACTCACTCGCGCGCACTCACACACTCGCGCGCACTCACGCGCACACGCACTGTTTATAATCATTGATGTTTTTAACTCTTAGATTATTGGTTAAATTACAGTGTTCGACTCGAGAGATGTTCGATGCTCATCGTGAACAAACACACACACACACACGACAGGAACAAACAAGCTACATCTGCGACTACAGGAGCGTCACGCTAATGACACGCATGTTGAATCTGCGGACACACTGCATGCTGGGTAACTCACACTCTCTCTCTGCATTACGAGCCATCGGGCATTTCAATGCACACAAATCTGAAGGATCACATGACCCGATGATTGACAGGTGCTCATCAGTGATGTCATCGCTTCAGGCGCGCCAGTGTTTAAACCGGCACAAACCCACTCCCTCGACCTCTGACCTCCTCGACCTCAGGCCAGAACAAAAGCACCTGTGTTGGTCAAGCTCGGGATTACCCATCATGCCTCCTGATAAAACCAGCTGGTCGGGTTACACACACTCAGCTGAACTGAGACTCGATCACACCTGTGACATCACCAGGTCACACACACTCGTTCACATCCCGGCCTGAAGGCGCTAATGCTGAGCCTCTCCTTTACACACGTTCCTCCAGAGCGACAGTGAAGCACCAGGACATCATTTCTCCGACACACAAGAAAAAAAACATGCTTTTGCAAATCATAACTGACAAGTTCATATTCACAACATTACTAAGTCTTGAAAAGGTCATGAGTGTGTGTGTGTGTGTGTGTGTGAGAGAGAGAGTGTGAGAGTGTGTGAGTGTGTGTATGTGAGAGTGTGAGAGAGTGTGAATGTGAGAGTGTGAGAGAGTGTGAGAGTGTGAGAGTGTGAGTGTGTGAGTCTGTGAGTATGTGAGAGAGTGTGAATGTGTGAGTGTGAGTGTGAGTGTGTGTGTGTGTGTGTGTGTGTGTGTGTGTGTGTGTGTGAGTGAGTGAGTGAGTGAGTGAGTGAGTGAGTGAGTGAGAGAGAGAGAGAGAGAGAGAGAGTGTGTGTGTGTGTGTGTGTGTGAGAGTGTGTGAGTGTGTGTGTGTGTATGTGAGAGTGTGTGAGTGTGTGAGTGTGTTAGTGTGTGTGTGTGTGTGTGTGTGTGTGTGTGTGTGTGTGTGTGTGTGTGTGTGTGTGTGTGTGTGTGTGTGTGTGTGTGTGTGTGTGTGTGTGATACACAGCATTCAAAAGTTTTGGATCAGTGAGATTTTTAATGAATAAAAGTTTTTAATTTTAAAAGAAGCCTCTTCTGCTCACCAAGGCTGCGTTTATTTGACTAAAAATACAAAAAAAAAAATTGAAAAAAACCCAGTAATATTATTAAATAAAATTTAATATAAATGTTTTCTATGTGAATATACAGTAAAGTGTAATTTATTCCTGTGATCAAAGCTGAATGTTCAGCATCATTACTCCAGTCTTCAGTGTCACATGATCCTTCAGAAATCACTCTAATATGAGGATCTGATGATCAAGAAACATTTATGATTATTATCAGTGTGTAAAACAGTTGTGTACTTTATTATTTCAGGATTCTTTGATGAATAGAAAGTTCAAAAGAACAGCATTTATCTGAAAAATAATCTTTTGTATCATTATAAATGTCTTTACTGTCACTTTTGATTAATTTGATTCATCCCCGATTTATTTAATTTATTTCCCCCCAAAAAAATTCTTTCTGACCCCAACATTTCTAACGGTAGTGTTTAATGTTTCAAAAGATTATTTTTCAGATCAATGCTGTTCTTTTGAACTTTCTATTCATCAAAGAATCCTGAAATAAAAGTGTTAAACTGTTTTCAACACTGATAATAATCATAAATGTTTCTTGATCATCAGATCATCATATTAGAGTGATTTCTGAAGGATCATGTGACACTGAAGACTGGAGTAATGATGCTGAACATACAGCTTTGATCACAGGAATAAATTACACTGTACTGTATATTCACATAGAAAACAGATATTTTAAATAGATTGTAGATGTAGATTTACATTATAATAATATTTCACAATATTACTGTGTTTTTTGTATTTTTAATCCAATAAACACAGCGTTGGTGAGCAGAAGACATTAAAAATCACATCCAAAACTTTTGAACGGGAGTTTATGATGAGATATGATAAGTGTCGTATAGGAAAGATTAATAGAGTGACTGTCAGCTGATCTGATCCGCCAAACACTCGCTAGCCGAGCTAGGCCTGCGTTGAGTGGGACATTAGCAGAGCGAGTCCAGGGACGCTAAACTCTGAACACCTTCACAACATGAAGCGCGTCTAGTCCTAGCCTGTAACTAGCGGCCTGTAAAACATAAACATCCAGAGGACAAGACGCAGCACGCCTGAGCTCCCGACACCCGCGTCTCCTTCTGCTGGCGTTCCTGAGCACTGGAGCAGTGACGAGCCGAGGACCCGAGCACAGGGGCTTATGGGTAATCGCTTCAGTGCCTGCTTACAAATCAGACAAAACCACTTCACTATAGAAGTCGTTTATAACGTCCATTAATGTCTTTTAACTTATATGTTTCATACACTAGTATATAACCGAAGTTAAGATTGTGATTTTAAACATTTCTCATTCTTAGTGTTTTTTTAGTTAGCTAACATAGTAGCATAGCATAGAGCTATCCGAAATGAGAGATGACGTTTTTTTTCACCATCTATACGATATTTTTACACACTGTCAGTCGAAATGTCGCAAAACATTCCTAAAAATGCAATTTATTTCACTTTAACTATATAAATAATCAGGATAAAAATAAAAGATTATTACAAAAATTAAGGGGTTTGATTGATTACATTAAAGGGGTCCTATAATGCCCTTTTCACAAGATGTAAAATAAGTCTCTGATGTCCAGAGTGTGTGTGTGAAGCTTTAGCCACAGATATTTTTGTATTGCATGTTACAATTGTCCGTTTTTGAGGGTGAGCAAAAACGTGTAGTTTTGTGTGTGTGTCCCTTTAAATTCAAATGAGCTGCTGCTCCCGGCACAGAGGGCGGAGCTTCAAGAGCTTGTGTGTGTGTGTGTGTGTGTGTGTGTGTGTGTGTGTGTGTTAGCAGCTCCGATTACTTAACACAGACAAGCACTAAAATGTCAGAAACTGTTCTGCCTTTTATGTTTAAACTGGAGTCGGACAATGATGGAGAGACTCAAGAAGAAGTGTAGAGCAACAGGACATTTCTGAACGGTTAGTTGATGAGTTTATGCAGCTGATGTGGGGCTAACGATCTTCTAGTTCATACATGATAATCTATAAATGTCTCGTGTGGGAACTGAAGATGACTAGAGAGTGCATTTGTGTTACGAACTGTATTGCATGTGAAAACACGGATGCGACAGCTTGAGCTTGAACTCACAAATGTGCTCGACTACAACAACTCTTCCTCTTCTCAACATGCACTGTGTGTTCCCGGGGGCGGGGCTTATGTACATTTTAGGGTTAGTGATGTCACTAACCCATGGAGAAGCTCATTGTAGTTCCTCGACCGTTTGTTGTAGTCCTTAAAAAACGATTTCTTTAAAAGCAAATATCCCCCTTTGCAGCAACAGCAACATTACACCCTAACTACAGTTAGAAGAGTGAAATCATAATCAACCGCCCCTTTAAGAATGGTGAGAACAGTCCTCAGCACTTCCCCCACTCACCCGCGGGCCGCTAGCACCAACTCACCCGCTAGCACCAACTCACCCGCTAGCACTAACTCACCCGCGGGCCGCTAGCACCAACTCACCCGCGGGCCGCTAGCCCCCACTCACCCGCGGGCCGCTAGCACCAACTCACCCGCGGGCCGCTAGCACCAACTCACCCGCTAGCACCAACTCACCCGCTAGCCCCCACTAGCACTAACTCACCCGCGGGCCGCTAGCCCCCACTCACCCGCGGGCCGCTAGCCCCCACTAGCACTAACTCACCCGCGGGCCGCTAGCCCCCACTAGCACTAACTCACCCGCGTGCCGGGTCCAGAGCGATGGCCCTCGGCTGGTCCAGGTCCTGCCAGAACAACACCTTCCGGTGCGCGCCGTCCAGCTCCGACACCTCGACCCGTTTGGTCTCGGAGTCGGTCCAGTAGAGCTTGTTCCCGATCCAGTCGCAGGCCAGGCCGTCGGGAGAGGCTAGGTTGGACACGACGGTGGAGGGAGCGCCGCTAGGCATCGAGCCATTGAAGCGTGTGCGTTTGATGGACTCCTCGCTCACGTCACTCCAGTAGATCAGATCCTGCGCGAACACGTAATCCAGCGCCGCCGCGTCCTCGAGACCGCCCATCACCACCGTAGCGTTCGCTCGCCCGTGAGCCGCGTCCACCAAACGCAGGTCACGCCGGTTAGCGTACAGGAGCAGCGGCAGGCCTGAGAGAGAGAGAGAGGGGTCAGAGGTCAAATAACACGATTATGAAAACATATTCAGGTGTGAAAAGAATCAAATCGGTCTTGTTTTCCAACACTAAACATTCTTAAAAGCTGACACATTATGCCCCTCTTCACCAGATGTAATATAAATCTCTGTGTCTCCAGAATGTGTGTGTGAAATCTCAGCTCAAAATACCAGATCATTTATTACAGCTTGTCAAATTTGCCCCTTTTTGGGTGTGAGCAAAAACGCGCCGCTTTTGTGTGTGTCCCTTTAAATGCAAATGAGCTTTAGCTCCGCCTCCGTTCAGAAGAGGGCGGAGTCTTTACACGAGTTTCAGAAACTCCGGCAATAACAGAACAGGCCAATCTCCCTCATCCCGAATCCCAGAATCCCCAGCAGCGAGTGCAGCCTTACGGAGAGACTCAGGAGGAGCTTCTGAATGTTAGTGGAGACATTTCTGTAGTTGTTGTGGAGTTACACTGATCATCTCATCATCATGTTGAACTTCTCCACAAGTGTCCACAGTTCCTGAGGTGTTTATAAGACAGCGGTGACATGTTCTGGTCAATAGTGTCCAGTGCTCGTCTGTGCTCAACCACAGAACAGCTTCAGGCTCTGCTGGATCTTCATCAGTGCGTTAGAACTGGGCTCTGCTGTCGCTTGCGGACCCAAATGTCGGCTGGTGTGTGTAAACGTGCAGATTAAGGGCCGGTAATATTATAATAAGATCCTCTTCATACGTCAGAAGGAGAGCGAAATCTGATCGGCTTATTTTGTCATGCTCTCAGAGAAAGGCTCACCAGAACACAGTTCCCGGGTTTAACTTCTCATGTTTTCTGTGTCGGTAGAAGCGGACGATTACAGCACTGACACACGGAGAAAGTCAGATTTTCATAATATGTCCCCTTTAAATCAAGATGCATTTACTGAGAAGCAAAATGACTGAAGATATTAAAGGCACACTATGTAACTTTCCACCACTAGAGGTCGCTTATTCACAGGCGTATCTCGATGACGCCCTGATCTCGCGGTTCTCGTCGCCTCTACAGCCGCTGGAGAACACGACGGACTCGGCCAGAAATCATGATCATGGATGACCGATAATCTATTAAATATTTATTAACGTTACTAAAGCCATTGGAGCGGAACGAGCCGTTGGAGCGATTGCTAACGAGAGACGAGCGCGACTCACAGATCGAGAGCACTTACTCGCGGTAAATCAAGAAAATTAAAAAATGTAAAAAAAAAAAAAAAAAGAGATTTAAACAAAAAGATAATGTTGATCTGTATAACAATGACTAGCTTTCTGTGGATGAATGCATCCAAACAGTTGCTCACCTGTCTCATAAAACACGTAATATATTAAAGCATTTTTGTGTTTCCATGGTTTCTACTAAACCGGAAATCGAGGGTAACGCGGGTGTGATGTCATTGATAGGCGCCGTATCCGGGTTAAAACTGCTTATTTCTCTGGATTTAAACATTCTTAGAAATATTTGGGATAATTTAAGAACACAAGTCAACAAAATATATAACATTGTTCTAGTGGTTTTTGGATATTTTAATCCAAAAATCTTACATAGTGTGCCTTTAAGACATATTAAGATGCATGATTTCAATCACCTTTAGTTATACAGCGCTTTTTACAACACAGATTCTTTCAAAGCAGCTTTACAGAGACAACAGGAAAATAATGCATCAAAGTTTGTTTCTAGAAGAAAATAGCGTCACAGTCCAGCTTGAGTTCGTTCAGTGATGGTTCATTTCTATTGTAAAAAAGTTATTAATTTAGTTCATTTATATATGAGAAAGCCGTGATGTCATTGTCCAGCTCAGTTCAGTTCTCATATAATGCTGTCAATGCAGGAGATCAATAATATTGAAGAATATTAGCGGAATATCAGCATGAAATGTACAGTAACTCCACACAATAATCCTCCATCACCTGCTACTGTAAAACTAATAATCCTGCCATTTACTCCTGCAGATCCGGCGGTGGAGAGGCGACTCCACAGGGATCTGGCGGAAAATCAAACCTCAATTTGACACATCGACCACAAAAACACCGGCTCGACCTCCAGCCTGTTTTCCTAACACGGGGAATTTCCTTTCTCAAATATTTAGAAACTCGCATAAGTGACTGAAGCCCGTGCCAGAGCAGAAACTGGGAATATGGAGAATTCTGGATACTTATTTGGCCTTGGATCATGTCAATCTTTCAGCTGATCTTTTACACACTTTTCCTGAGACTCTTATTGCTGGTTTAGTTTGTCTCACTGAACAGCTGTTCAACACAACACTGTTTACAACACTAGCAACTCACTTCATGGCCAAAAAAAGTGTTTCTCTTTTCACCACAGAAAAACCATTTTGGGTTTTCAATGGCCATTTCTCAAAAATAAAATAAAAATTCTTACTGTGAAGAACGTTTTAATAAACCTAAATCCTTTTTACCTCACTATAGAATCTTTTGTGCAATGAAAAGATGTTAAAGGTTCTTCTTGGAACCATCAGTATCAAAGAAGAACCTTTATTTTTAAGAGTGAATCACACACACACACACACACACACACAAGAGCGAACCGAACACAAACCCTCGAAAGAATCGAACTCAGCTGCAGTTTGAGTGTGTAACTTCACAAACTGAAGGAGAAGAGCTGCTTTCACACAAAACTCGCTAACGGGCCTCAGAAAGGACGATACATCATTGATATATTCGAGGGTTTTTGTTGCTGCATCTGAAAACGAGCGAGTTTGATTCTGAACGAGTGAAAGATTCACACGGCCGCGGTTCTCAAAACAAGAACACGAGCACAAACAACAAAAACAAACACGTTACACATTCTACAGCTCCAACGATAAAGATCAGCATCGACACACTAAACAACAGCACTGATTCACGCTTCACGAAACAACAAGATTGATTCACACACACGCGCGCGCGAGTGTATTTACAGAGATTCGATCCAGAGAATCATTAGATCAACGCGATTCGTGAACAAATCGAGCGCCGTAAATGAAACTCACCCCGTATCTGCAAACACAAAGTACACAGTAAGAGACTCTGTAGTGCGGCACACATCTTCAACGCTCAGCCGCGCCGCTTCGCTCGCATCGCTCCGGCTGCGTGTGTCTGGGATTCGGATTCTTCGCGTTGATTCTCCGTTGCGGTTTTTCATCGATTTGATTGTTTCAGTGTTTCAGTGAGTCCGTGCGTCTCCTTCCGCTCGCAGGGAAAATGCCCGGACGCTTCCAAACCCTTCCGCCGGCTCTCTCGATCACAGTGCTCCGTCACACTCACTCACTCGCTATTGTTGTGTTTCATCTCATTCAAGACACTCTCTTTCTCTATATCGGATCATAGTGCGGCAGAGACGCAGAACAGACTGTTTAATGTGGGACGTGGAGCGTCGCGAGCGTCGTGGACGCGCGGATAAAGGCAGTGAAGCGCATTCCAATGGGACTACTTTTTCACGCAGTGGTTCGTGATGCGGCCCGAAACACAAAACAACACAAAGCAACGGCATCAATGAATTACACTTCATTAATACTCACCTATTGGTCATTGTCTCTCATTTTTTCTCCAAAATCACCCAATATTGCACTTTTAAGACTCTCTCTCAGGCTAAGGATTTTTTTTCGTGATTTGTTAATATCACTTGTAGGGATATTATTCTACATTTGTACATATTATACCATCCCAGCGAACAGGGAACGTTCTTTCAAGGTTCTCTCAAAGTTACGAACAAACATTCTTCCAGTAACATTAATAGAACGTTCGTTCAAAGTTATCTGTTATTTAATAGCTAATGTTCTCAAAACGTTCATACAAAAAAACATTATTTATCGATCATGGAACGTTTTTTGTTTGTTAAATGTTGCTCCTGGTTTCAGAACGTTCGCATAATGTTTGAAGAATGAGACAATGTTGTTCCCTCAACGTTTCTGTAACGTTCGAATAACCATCAAAACTGTTTTACAAAAACTGGATCTTTTGAACATTCATTAATAATATTTTAATGAGAATGTTAGCAAAATGTTCTAGAATGTATTTCTGTTAGCTGTAGCCTATAATGTGTATCTGTAATATAATGTAAATGAATGTAATTGCAATGCAAAGGGTTTTTTATCTTGCCAATAGCTTTATCTATAGTGAAGCTGGATATTCTATTTTAGTTTCTATATAAATATATAGTTTAGTATAATTTATTCCTGAGATCAAAGCTGAATTTTCAGCATCATTACTCCAGTCTTCAGTGTCACATGATCCTTCAACTCACACTAAAACCAGCTTGATGTGTGTGGGCCAGATGTGGCCCATGTGACCTTTGTTGCCACCGGAACTGAGCCATATATGCCACAGTTGGCCCAGATGAGGCCCGGGTATGTATGCTATCTGGGTATAAGTGTCTTTACTGTCACTTTTGATCAATTTAATGCGTCCTTGATGATTAAAACTTTTAATTTCTTCACACAAAAAAAAACATGTACATCTGTGCTCTCTATATATCGTCAACAATGGCCAGTAAAAACTCTGATTTAGTTTGGATCAGATTTTAAATGAGCTTTTGAAACATTATTGTCTGTCGTTGTTTACTGTAACTGAAACATAGTAAGAAACCTTGTCGATATTGAAAAAGACTCCTTTTTATTTCTTGCAAGAGAAACAAAACAGTCACATTAATCTCAAGGTGTCTGTAAAAGCCAAGACTCACCAAAAAATTTACCACCAACATACACTAACAGATTAGAAAATACCGAAGCAGAATAAGATTAAAAGTGAACTTAAGAGTGAACTGGACAGATTTCAGTGAATCATGAATCATGCTGTGAAATAAACGACTGACCTCTGCCCCCCCCTGGACGATCGTAGAGAAAAATGCAGTGAATTACAAACAAACACTGGTTCACTTCCACTGAAACATGAAGTGCGTGTGGGAATCTCTCCAGCAGTCATGTGACACACTAACAAGTGCACGACTACACTAGTGCGCAGTGAAACACAGTCGCTCTCAGACCCGTGAAGTGCTTCTTACAAGAGAACATGTTAATGATGTTTGCTGACACTCGTACTAAGAAACGCTTGGTGAGAAAGTAAGAAAGAAAGAAACATCTTACAGTGGCGAAGCTGTTCAAGATCTCAGCCTTCATGTCATCATTTGAGGCGACCTGAGTTCAGTGTATTGCTTTTTATTTCTCTCCTTGAACCGTGGAAACCAAAACAGCCTAAATATATCAAAATACAAAGCTTTTCTCTCCGTGAGGAAACACACTCCTCTGGAACAGATTGTCAGTGGTGTTACACCTCGTAGTGCAGGTCGTTGAGCTCCAGGCGTGTGTAGTGGCGCCTGTCGAAGGACTCCATGGCTTTCCGGGCCACCAGAGCGAGGATGAGCACGAGGAAGAGGAGCGTGAGCACCACGATGGCCACCAGGCTGTTCTTCCACATCACCCGAGACACCTTGGGCTTCACCGGAACCGGGCCGCCGGCAGGAGAACCGAAGCCCCGGCGCCTCGACTCGCTCTCAGTCTCGGGCTCAGCGGGCGGAGCCGCGGGTGCAGGTGTAGTTAGAGTTGTTGTGGGTGTAGTTGTGGGTGTGGGTGTAGTTGTTGTTGTTGTAGTTGTTGTGGGTGTAGTTGTAGGTGTTGTTGTGGGTGTAGTTGTGGGTGTGGGTGTAGTTGTGGGTGTGGGTGTAGTAGTGGTGGTTGTAGCTCTTGTGGTGGTTGTAGTAGTCGCTGGGGTGTGTGTGCCGGTGGTTGTCGGGCTGGCGGTCGCTCTGACGGGCTTCACTGGATGTGGTTCTGGTCTGGAAGGTTTGCCGGGCTTTCGGACTCTGTTGGGTTTGACCGGAGGCCGCGGCGCTTTAGTGCTGGTGCTTTTAGCTGTTGTTGTGGTTGTAGTGGTGGACTGTGTAGTGGTGGTGGTTGTCGTGGCAACGGGTGTAGTTGTCGTGGCAACGGGTGCGGTTGTCATGGCAACTGGTGCGGTCGTCACAGCGTCGGTTACAAGCATCACGTGTGATTCTGACCCAGTCAGCAGTTCTTCAGTGCTGGTTGGTGGCGGTGTGGTGGGTGTTGTTGAAAGTGGTGTTGGTGTTGTTGTTGTTGTTGTTGTTGTGGTTGTGGTGGTTGTTGTTGTTGTTGTTGTGGGTGTTGGTGTTGTTGTTGTTGTGGGTGTGGGTGTGGGTGTTGTAGTTGTTGTGGGTGTGGGTGTGGGTGTTGTAGTTGTTGTCGGTGGAGTTGTGGTCGTGGTCAGCTTCGTCTGTACACTGGGTGCAGGTTTGGCTGTTATTCTTCCATTTGCTTTAGTCGTTGGATGAGTTGAACCTGAAGAGATTAATACAATTGCAAGAAAAAATGTTTTCAGCTGAACACCATCAGAAACCAAATACTTGATCAATATAATCAAAGACCATCCACCTTCTTATAGTATGTTGATTCTTTGAATCTTCATTATGTCTATGAATTAATTTAATCATTTATTTTAATACTATTTTGGTGACAGTTTACAATAAGGTTCTAAAGCAGAAAAATACTTCTAAAGCAATTATTAATCCTAGTTGATGTTTATCTCAACATTTACTAATACATTAAAATCAAAAGTTGTATCTGTTAACCCTTAAAGTCTTCCTGTAGTCAATAATTGTATCCCTTAAAACTCATCTTTGATCACCAAAATGACATATTTAAATTATTTTTCCTGTGAGCCTTAAAATAGCTTGAATGTTACTCGACACCCTTGCCTCATTTAGTATATGCGGTTCTATGAATATGCAAATGAGCCCCGCCTCCACTCACTCACTCAGCTCAGAGATCCACTCGCTCAGCTTACTGAGGTACACTCACTCAGAGATCCGTCTAAACCTATTAATTCTGAATGACCTTCGTCTAATGTCCGAGTGACGTGTCCAAGCCCCGTTATGTCAGTGCAGTTGGGTCGAGCCATCGTCTCCGACAGTGTTCCCTACGTCCTCCCACTGGGAAATCCAGTTTCACGCTCTCAAACGGTGAGTCTGTTCCAGTCTCTTAATGGAAATGCATTCACATCACCTATAACTCTACAACACTCAGGATTGTTCTTTCAAATCACAGCAACAATCGACTCAGGAGCTGCAGGAAACCAAGCCAAACCAAAGATCCAAGCCATTGACGGTGGTCCTGTTGGAGGAGGATTCATCACTCACCGCACCTTACCACTTCTCCTCCAAGTAGGAGGTCTTCATCAAGAATACATTTCTCTGCTGATGACCAAGTCTCCCAAACATCCCAAAATTCTGGGCCTTCCTTGGATGAAACTTCACAACCCGGCGCTGTTCTGGTCAAACAAACAACTCACCCACTGGTCTATCTTTTGCTACAATCACTTCTGTTTCCAGAGCTAGGTACTGGAACCCCCCCCCCCCCCGCCCCCCGCACCAAAGTCTACCCACTTCCCTTAACTGAACAAAAAGCTATGGAAGAATATGCACAGGAGGCATTACAACAAGGGTACCTCAGACCTGCAACATCACCTGCATCGACTGGTTTCTTTTTTGTTGTTTAAAAAAAAGGGAGTGATTATCAGGGCTTGAACCAATGTATGGTCAAATACAGCTCCGTAATGCACAGTTTCTTACAAACTTACACATACGTGAAGGAGATGAATGGAAGACGGCCTTCAGTACCACATCTGGCCACTGTGAGAGCTGTGTTATGCCATATGGGATCTCTAGCGCCCCCTCTGTTTTCCAGTGTCTCATCAGTGACGTCCTACGAGATTACTTAAGACAATTTGTGATTGCCTTCATAGACGAAATTCTAGTGTATTCTCACTCCTTTACGACCCATGTTGATCAAGTCCTCCAGCGTCTCTCACAACATAAGATATAGCTTGAGAGGGGAGAAATGTGAATGTCATCAACACATCATATCCTTCTTAGGATGCATCATCAGTCCAGAGGGGGTGTCAATGGATCAATCCAGAGTAACCGCTGTAGTTGACTGGCCTACACCTCAAAACTGCAAAGACCTACAGAGATTCCTAGGAATTGCCAATTTTTACCGAGATTCATACGGGGCTTTAGTTCCAAAGCTCATCCTCTCACATCTTTGCTCAAAGGGGGATCAAAGCGTCTAACCTGGAGTTCCAGTGCTGATCAAGCTATTACTCAGTTAAAAGCTGCATTCACTACGGCTCCCGTTCTTAAACACCCTGATCCTTCCAAGCCCTTTGTTGTAGAAGTAGACGCTTCTGAGGTAGAGTTGGCGCCATTCTTTCCCAGAGTTTTGGAGAAAAACCTAAAATTCATCCAGTAGCTTTTTTTCCCAGGAAACTCTCACCAGCCGAGCGTAACAATGATTTTGGAAACTGGGAACTGTTGGCAGTCAAACTGGCTCTGTAGAAACGGCGACATTGGCTCGGTTTCATTTCACATTGTCATTTCGTCCAGGATCAAAGAATACCGATGCTTTATCTTCCATACCAACAGTGAAGAGTATATTCTTCCCCCTGCCTGCAGAGTAGAGACTGGGAACTGGATCAAGAAATATCAAACTTCCCACAAAGCCAAACACCTGCCTCCTGTCCTCCTAACAAACGCTTCTTTCCTTTTCATTTACGTGACAGAGTCATTGACACTGGCCATCCAGGCACTCACCGCACATACTGAGGGGAAGTACTGGTGGAATATCCTGCTAACCGATATTCGGCGTGTTGTGTTGTCATGCTCCATCTGTGCACGATCAACAGTACCAGGATCTCTGCCTACTGGAAAGCTCCTGTCTCTTCCCAAACCTCAGTGTCCCCGGTCCCACAAAGCCACTGATTTCCTCACGGATCTACCAGAATCCAGTGGTAACACGACTATTTTGGTCGTTATAGACAGATTCTTGAAGTCCCTACGTCTGATTCCTCTACCTAACCTGCCTTCGGCTTTTGCCACTGCAGAACTGTTATTTAATCATGTGTTCAGGTTTTTTGGGATACCCGAGGATATCGTGAGTGAAAGAGGACCACAGTTTACTTCTCGTGTGTAGGAAGAGGGAAACAATGAGTCTAAGGTCAGGACACCTCCCCCAAGCTAAAGGCCAGAACTGGCAAACCAAGAAATCGGACGGTTCCTTCGCACATTCTCTTTTACCAACCCAGGAGACTGGTCCCAGTTCCTTCCCTGTTGTGTTCTTGGATACCAGCCTCCATTACTGCCATGGAGTGATAACCCAACAGATTCTCCTGCTGTAGATGATTGGTTCAGACAACATCCCTCAATACCAACCTGGAGATGGAGTATGGCTGGCCACAAGAGATCCACGACAACCTGATACTTGTAAGAAACTCATTCCCAGATATATAGGGCCCTTCAAGATTCTTAAACGAATCAGTGAAGTCTCCTACAGACTTGAACTTCCTCGCCACAGTTGACTAGCTCCCTCATTTCATGTCTCCCTCCCAATCTCCCCTAGACATCGAAGGACAGCCAGCATACTTGGTCAAGTCCATATTGAACTCGCATCGGAAGAATGTCAAGCTGGAGTATCTCATCCCTGGGAGGGATATGGACCAGAAGAACAGTGTTGGATTTCAGCACAAGACAAGTTTCATGATAATCATCCAGAATTGGTTCTCGTCCCAGGGATAGGCCAGAGAAAAGCAGCGCTCCCAGATGGCTCTGTGAGGTCAGAGGACTACAATTCCCAGCATGCACCTCAGACTTCAAACATGGCCGCCCCGGACTCCATATCCCGCAATACACACACATGGTAGCGCTCTAAATCACCGGTCTTCCGAACACGCACTTGATATCAATTCACACACATACTCAGACAGCCTATATATAAAGAATCATATCTTTTTGTAGTGTATAATGCTTTGGCTGTGTAGTGTGTAAACACAATCAAGCCAATGAAGTGCTTTAAAGTCCAACTGAAATCAAAATTTACTCTATTTACTTTGTTAGCGCATATTACTAGTCTTGTGGTGAACAATTAATCCGTGCAAGTTAATACACAGAAAAAAATTGTTTGCCGTGGTAATCTTTAATCAAAGTCTGAAAAGTTACTTCCGGTCTGGAATGACGTTCCTTCTCTGATGACGTAGGTTTGACGGCTTGGTTTGGGAAACGCTTAACCACTCCCCTCAAACCGCTAGTCTGTAATGAGCGAGAGATGGAGAGGAGGAGCGCTAGAGTAAAACCCTGCCCTCTGTTCAATACTCCCTTTCACTGGGAAATATGTCACAACACTGGAGAAAAGTCGTTTGCAACTTCCGGTTCACGTGGACTTTAAAGGAGTAGTTCACCTCAGAATTAAAATTTCCTGATAGTTTACTCTCCCCCTCGTCATCTGATGTTCATGTCTTTCTTTCTTCAGTGGAAAAGAAATTAAGGTTTTTGAGGAAAACATTCCAGGATTTTTCTCCATATAGTGACTTCAGTGGGGTCCAACGGGTCGAAGGTCCAAAATGCAGTTTCAGTGCAGCTTCAAAGTCTCGATCCGGACGTAGGCGGAAAATGTAGAGTTTCTCCTCCAACTTCAAAATCGTCCGACATTATTGTTTTACCTTTTTTTTTTTAAATGGCGTTTGACTCAGTCTTTGCACGTTCTCTTTGTAAACACTGGGTCTGTTCTTACGCCTACGTCACGCTTGACCTTTCAACCTGATTACGTAATGTGTGGCGCATCACAGCAAGTGCAAGACCAGCATTAGTGATTAAAAGTATATAAATGTTTATGTTGTTCTAAAATGTCCGCTGGTTTGTCTAGATGAGACTCTTATTCCTCGGCTGGATCGTGTCGAGACTCTGAAGCTGCACTGAAACTCACATCTGGACCTTCGACCCGTTGGACCCCATTGAAGACACTATATGGAGAAACATCCTGGAATGTTTTCTTAATTTCTTTTCGACTGAAGAAAGAAAAACATGAACATCTTGGATGACGTGAGGAGAGTATCAGGAGATTTTAACTCTGAAGGGAACTAATACTTTAAATTAAACACAGAGCGGCTGTGATTTGGCCTCAGCTCTTGTTGTTGATTATGTTGTTCTCACCCTTGAATATGTTGTAGGTGTTGATTCCAGCGCTGGCCGGCATCAGCGGACAGTCCCTCTCGCTCAGACAGTGGAACAGCAGGCAGTTCTGATCCCCGGGCCGGGCCGGTGGGTTATACACCACCAGGTTACACTTCACCCCTGCGGGAAGAGGACGTGAGGAAATCCAACAAATTCACCACAGAATTAATAACATCGCTGCGAGAGTTCTCTGTTATAAACCACAGATATCAGATCAACAGCGCTGATCAAACCAGGAGAAACACTGTGCCATGAATGAACAAGTTATATAAGGCTTTAAGTCCACAGATCAGCAACATTCACCATGGATTTACTGTAGTAACACTCACTGTAACTGTGGTATTGTGGCAGAAATAGTCAAACGCTTGCGAGTACTACACATCTTTTTCCAGCACTCCAAAACTATGTTATCATATTTAAATTTAAATTTAAATTAATTTATTTTTAATGCGATGACCAAAACATTTTTGTTCATCCTTCAAAGATTGTCCCCATTTATAAAACAAAACGTTTCAAGATGAAGGAAAACTCACACTTATTTAAAAATAAAAATAAATTAATTACCATTATAACCAGTAGGTGGCTGCAGAGGACGCTTATCGGCTTATTAGCTATTTTCACTCATTTTTCTTTGAATTAACATTGAGATATTGTGAATGATAATAATTAAAGTTAATTTTATCTACACCCCAAATTAAGCTCAGGTCTTTATTGTCAGCCCATTCGTACAACAACAGTGTTTGGTCGAGAACGCAAACCTTGAAACAGGATCCAAGGTGCAAGCGCTGAAAGCTCTGACGGCGTGCATGTGCGTATTACGTGTTTAGTCTATAGATATGAGCGTATGAATATATATGTGTGCGCAGGCGTGTAGTCTTTCTTTACAAATTGACCTCAACAAATTACTTGTCTGGCCTTAAAAATTCATAATACAGAATTATGTGTTGCTTCAAAGCCAGTTAGTCTGGAGCCCTGATAGCTGGCCTCAGGTCCTCAGGTGTGAGAGGAACACATTACCTGGCCTCAGGTGTGAGAGGAACACATTACCTGGCCTCAGGTGTGAGAGGAACACATTACCTGGCCTCAGGTGTGAGAGGAACACATTACCTGGCCTCAGGTCCTCAGAGCAACAGGTGAGTATACAGTCTTTCTCCGACGGCTTCGCTCGCGCCTCCATCACGGTTCCCTCCTGATCCAGAGTCACGCGAGTGTTCACGGCCACGTCTCGGTGCTGGCGAGAGTAGCAGGTGTCTCTGTCTCTGTCGGGCTCCGGGGCCCCGCAGGCCTGCAGGACGAGACACGCGAGCAGGACCGACACCGAGGCCCGGGTCCGACCCGAGCTCACGCGCATGATGATGACGGGATCGAGGAACTGAGGGAGAGAAGCGTTCGTCCTCACACACCTGAGAAAACCAGAACACCTTATCTGATCAGTCCTCTTTATAGACACAACTGAAGTCCAAAGAGCTCGATCAGTCATCAGCTCTTGTGAAACACGCCAGAAAATACTGTACATATCACAAACACATGAAAAAGATCAAGTTCAATATGCATTGATTATTGCTGCAATAACTGAAAATAAAACAGTATTTTGTTTTTTCATCATAGTTCACAATGATTTGTAACAAACAGTGAGCAACTAACAAGCAGAAGAACGTTTTGATAATGTTCACATTAAGTTCTGAATGTTCCCTGAACGTTGAAAATGTTTAAATGTTTCAAAAGCGTTTCTTCTTGGTTCTGTGAACGTTACGGGAACAGTAACATTGTATCATTCTTCACACATTATGGAACGTTACTTTTGAATCTGAACGTTCTGAAACAAGCAGAAACATTTCAAAAACGTTACATTTAAAAACAAACATCAACTGAAACATTCCATGATCGATGTATAAATTATGTTTTTTTTCTAGTGTTCTGAGAAAATAACATTGAACGAACGCTCTATTAATGTTACTGGAAGAACGTTTGATCATAACATTGAGAGAACCTTCTGAGAATGTTTCCTGTTCGCTGAGATATTTGTTGTAAGATCAAATTATATTAAGTTTACAGCATTTATTGATTATAGACGCTGCTTGTCTCCTTTCAGACTGAATGTTTTATGTTGTCAAAATAATAACTCAATGAACGTATAAATATGTAAATAAATATGAGTAAAAAGTGATTAAGGATCATAGCAGATAATAAAGAGCTGACTGACCGATGTTGAGCGTGTGAAGGCTGATCTCCATCTGATTCCTTCCAGTCATTGGGGTTCACAGATCACACACACACACACACACACTCACTCACTCACACACACTCGCTCTGAATCTCCGGCAGGCTAACCTTTGATCCCTGTAGAGGAACGTTTATCACAGAACGTTATAAAAGCACAACACAATCACACACACCTTCACCTCTGCTATCAGCAGGGCTGATTATTCATTAGCACGTCATTCATACACTCATGCAGTGTGTGTGAGCACAAACTGCGAAGCTTCTGTGATTCAGACGTGTGTGTGTGATGAAGAGGATGAAGATGATGATGTGATGGTGCTGATGCTGATGCTGGTCGCCATGGAGACTGAGCATCACTGGAACAGTGTCCGGTGTGTGTCGTGATGCAATCCTTATGAAACACGAAACACCTGGAAACCGCCGATCAGGCCGATGTTCTTATTATTAAAGTCACGTTAGTTATATATTGCGAAATTAAACACATTAATTGCTGATTTTATTCGATAAATCGACACGACCCGCAAAAGGCAGTGAGCGAGTCCGTACATGTCCCGTTATCTGGAGCGAATGTGTCGAGAAAACCCCTGAAACCCACACGAACAGAGTCGATTCTCGAACACAAACACATTCAGACGCGAGAATCTCTCTTTATCTGAACACAGTGAAGCTTCAGCAGTGCTGGAGATCAGGCACTTACCATGAGATCAGTGACCCATTTCTGTGTCTTTGTCCTCCGCGGGATGATGATGATGATGCTGATGCTGATGATGCTGTCACACACACACACACACACACACACACACACACACACACACACACACACACACACACACACACACACACACACACACACACACACACACACTGATCTGAGATGCACACAAATCTAAATGTTCAACAGCAGTAAATGAGCACAACGAAGATCATTCATTCATTCATTAAGAGCTGATTTCCTCACACATCTTCAGTGGCTCTAATGCTTGTAAGTGTCACTGTGAACTCGTGAATGTGACGTGCACGCGCATTGTGTTGTCGATGCTGCAGTAGCGCATGCGCAGCACTAGAGGGCGACACACACGCACATCACCTGAGGGAGTGACGACAGCGAAGAAAACATCACACAACTTCCTGTTTTAATTTGTTTTATATGCAAAACGTAAATGTTTACAATGATACAACATTACAGAGAACAGGAATACAGAACAAATCAAGGTTGGATTTAAAAAAAAATTCTTGAAATGACGATGATAGTAACATAAGTGAACATAAGAGAGCTATCTTATGCGTTTTAATATTTTTATTGTTATGAGAAGTAATATACTTTTTCGAAAATGTATTAGTGCATTTAATCGAAAATATTAACAGTCATTCCATTCATTTTCTCCATAGGGGAATTAATTTTTAACAATAAC
>CM040821.1:173394-193394 GCA_022828995.1 Vimba vimba | reverse complement strand
CCGGAATCTAGAGCGAGCACGCATGCGAGACAGAAACTGTAGCGCACGCACAGCGTACGGCAGCGTTGAGCATTGTAGCCAATCACTGACATGTCTGTTGAACGCATTGGCCAATCAGAGGCGTTTAAATGAGTCGCTGTCCTGAAGATGTGTTTTGCGCGAGCTCACCGAGTTCTACACTTTCGCAAACCAGTCATTATTATTGCCTATAAACTTAAGATGCAAATAAAAGATTCACTGCAATGTATTTGATATTCTTGATGCTGTTCTGATGCGCTCCATTACGCACCGCTCTGTTTGGTGTTAGGATGACTAAAAGTTCAGCGGTCTAGCTCTTCAATGTCAGAATGATTAAAGAAGTGAACGAATGCCTGGCAAAATGTAAGTGGAAAACATTTAATATTTGACTGTTTTACAATAGAAATGTTCAACTACCGACAGTATCCGGTGACGCGAATTACTCAACTTTTTGTATTTATTTACTAAATTTAGCCTTTTTGAATTGAAAATATGCTATAATTTCTTTGATTCATTTAGAGAGAATGCATCCATAATTAAAAATAAATTGTTATTTGCAAATAGTTACAATTATTTCACTAATACAATAAGCTTTTTTTTCTTTATTCCCTTAAATCGCTTTTATAATTAATTCCTTTAAATAAAAATACCCCCCAAAAATTGGGTTGGAATACCCCCCCCCCCCCCCCCCCCCCGGTTGAAATCCCCCCCCCCCCCCCCCGTTGGAGAAGTCTCACTCCGAGCTAAACTCAAAAGTTGGCAACCCTGTACATTCGTAAATATTTACGAAAATGAACACTCGGGTAAAGTTCTAACAATCTTCCATAAGATTTAATAACTACATTGTTATTAGAAGTAATGAGATTTCTCGAAAATGTATGTTTAATCGAAAAGGGTTAGAGTTCCGGAAGTTAAAAAAACATTAATTTTCTCCATAGGGGAATACATTTTTAACAATAACTTATCAACATTTAAAGACAGCCCTACTGTGAGCTCCGAGATTGTTAATCGATGATTTATGCTTTTGTTGAAGCCGTCAGCCCGCATTATCTAAACTTATTTTTTAAATAATCCAGTAATTCCTCGCTGGGTTGAACCCCAGGTGAAAGACTTCATTACCCATGATTCCGCAGAGAAGGCGATTCACCGGAAGCGCTGTTTGTGTGCGCTTCACTTCCGCCTGCTTGTCAGAAACATGAAGCGCATCTGCAGCCGCTTTAACAGAGTATTATTTATTTTTTTAAGTAACACAAATACGTTTGGGTGTATTGGCATTAAAGTAAGTCAGGTAAATTCACACTGATAAAAACACGTATGGCGAAACAAAGCGGTGAACTCTTGAGTGTGACGCGCGCGCGCATGTTGTTGGTGTTTGATGCTGCAGTTGCGCATGCGCAGCACTAGAGGGCGACACACACACACACACACACACACACACACACACGCTGCTGTAATATATGTGAACATTTATGTATGTGTCGTTCATTGATAAGAAGCATATAGATATACGCTATAATATGTGCTTGTTATCTGGACGGAGACATGAAGCTTCTGAATCAACCAGGCTGTAAATATAAATTGTATTAAATTGTAAATATAAACGGATTTAAATTGTTTGAAAGCTTTTATATTTTTTTATAACTGACATGTAATTTGAATTGTAGGAATACATGTTCAACTTTAAATTATGCACAATTTATTTCTATATAAATTCGTTAGGGTAGTTTATATAAAACACATTTTATTTTATTTTTCATTAATACAGTGTTAACAGAGCAAATGTGTTTGAAGTCCAGCGCATGTGAGGCAGTGGGAGAAATATATGCAATACTATAGTGTCGCCACTAGATGCCAGTATAGCCGTATAAATAAATAAATGTAAGAAAAGAAACAGAGGATTCTCTTCACACACAAAAACACTAATACTAATGTGTGTTGTTTACACGCATATCATGTGAGACACACACACACACACGCACACACACACACACACATACACATATTCTTAGGCGTTATATATATACTCCTTTTTTCTTCATCTTTTATTTATTTATATTATTATATAACAACTTTGTTGCCCACAGAATTCTTTACAATTAAAAAAGAGGATAAGAAAATATATAAAACCTCATCTTCTTCTCATTTTCATTATTACTAATATTAATATTGATTTTAAAAGACTCTTGCGCGGTTTTGTCGCATCGCGGCGCTTTTATTTTAAGTATTTCAGACCGGATGTGACGTCAAGCACGGAGCCTAACTCACTGTAAAGCTTCAACAACATTCCCTATGGACGAAGAAAACTGCGCTGAAATCACAAACACAGGTAAATAAATCACAAAGATCTGATTTTACTGAAACTAAAGGTCAGAGTTCAGGGCTGTGATGAGTCATCATTCAAACTGCGGCAGAATTACATTCAGAAGCAGCGCGTGCAGTTTCACTGACGGATCATTAAAGCGGATCATTGTTGCGCTCATCAGCGCAGACCGCGTGTGTGTGTGTGTGTGTGTGTGTGTGTGTGTGTGTGTGAGAGAGAGAGAGAGAGAGAGAGAGAGAGAGAGAGAGAGAGAGAGAGAGAGAGGTGAGTGAGTGTGTGAGTGAGTGAGTGAGTGAGTGTGAGTGTTTGTGTTATACTTGCAGGGAGTCACGTGACATAAAAAACGTTTGTTTGTCTATTAAAATCTCAACTGCTATTTCTTCTACATTGTCCTTTTTGTGATCTTGGACCTGAAACTTTCTTTGTTCTGTAACTGTATTCTGGAGACTTTTGTAAGCAGATTTCAGTGACTTCTGATACATTTTACAACTTAATTGCAATAGATGATTCTGTGATCCTCTTCTGGCTCTCCCGTAATTGACAACACATTAAAGTTAATATTTCTCTTTGTGAAGTTTTAACACTGTGTGTGTGTGTGTGTGTGTGTGTGTGTCTGACTCTGAATGTGTGTGTGTGTGTGTGTGTGTGTGTGTCTGATTCTAAATGTGTGTGTGTGTGTGTGTGTGTGTCTGTGTCTGTGTCTGTGTCTGATTCTGAATGTGTGTGACTGACTGACGACTGTGTGTGTGTGTGTGTGCCTGATTCTGAATGTGTGTGACTGTGTGTGTGTGTGTGTGTGTCCACAGGCGGGCTCCCCCTGGCGTCTCTGCGTTTGCTGGTTCCTCCTCTACACCTCATGTCTGCCTTCATGTGGCAGGTGCTGCAGCAGAAGAGCCTGGTGCATTATGGGAAGCTGGAGGAGTTTGTGTCGATGGTGACGGAGACGCTGCCGGAGGTGCTGGGATACAGGCGGAGAACACAGCTGATGCTGGGCCTGAGAGCGCGGGTCAGTATGTCACACAGTGTGTGTGACAGTGTGTGTGTGTGACTGTGAGTCTGACTGTGACTGTGTCTCTGACTGTGTGTGTGACTGAGTCTGACTGTGTATGTGTGTCTGACTGTGTGTGTGACTGTGAGTCTTACTGTGACTGTGAGTCTGACTGTGACTGTGAGTCTGACTGTGTGTGACTGAGTCTGACTGTGACTGTGTGTCTGACTGTGAGTCTGACTGTGTGTGACTGAGTCTGACTGTGACTGTGTGTCTGACTGTGAGTCTTACTGTGACTGTGAGTCTGACTGTGACTGTGTCTCTGACTGTGACTGTGAGTCTGACTGTGTGTGACTGAGTCTGACTGTGTATGTGTGTCTGACTGTGTGTGTGACTATGAGTCTTACTGTGACTGTGAGTCTGACTGTGACTGTGAGTCTGACTGTGTGTGACTGAGTCTGACTGTGACTGTGTGTCTGACTGTGAGTCTTACTGTGACTGTGAGTCTGACTGTGACTGTGTCTCTGACTGTGACTGTGTCTCTGACTGTGTGTGACTGAGTCTGACTGTGACTGTGTGTCTGACTGTGAGTCTTACTGTGACTGTGAGTCTGACTGTGTGTGACTGAGTCTGACTGTGACTGTGTGTCTGACTGTGAGTCTTACTGTGACTGTGAGTCTTACTGTGACTGTGAGTCTTACTGTGACTGTGAGTCTTACTGTGACTGTGTGTGACTGAGTCTGACTGTGACTGTGTGTCTTACTGTGACTGTGAGTCTGACTGTGACTGTGTCTCTGACTGTGTGTGACTGAGTCTGACTGTGACTGTGTCTGACTGTGAGTCTGACTGTGTGTGTGTGTGACTGAGTCTGACTGTGACTGTGTGTCTGACTGTGACTGTGTGTCTGACTGTGAGTCTTACTGTGACTGTGTGTGTGACTGTGAGTCTGACTGTGACTGTGAGTCTGACTGTGTGTGTGACTGAGTCTGACTGTGTATGTGTGTCTGACTGTGTGTGTGACTATGAGTCTTACTGTGACTGTGAGTCTGACTGTGACTGTGAGTCTGACTGTGTGTGACTGAGTCTGACTGTGACTGTGTGTCTGACTGTGAGTCTTACTGTGACTGTGAGTCTGACTGTGACTGTGTCTCTGACTGTGACTGTGTCTCTGACTGTGTGTGACTGAGTCTGACTGTGACTGTGTGTCTGACTGTGAGTCTTACTGTGACTGTGAGTCTGACTGTGACTGTGTCTCTGACTGTGACTGTGAGTCTGACTGTGTGTGACTGAGTCTGACTGTGACTGTGTGTCTGACTGTGTGTCTTACTGTGACTGTGAGTCTGACTGTGACTGTGTCTCTGACTGTGTGTGACTGAGTCTGACTGTGACTGTGTCTGACTGTGAGTCTGACTGTGTGTGTGTGTGTGTGTGTGTGTGTGTGTGTGTGTGTGTGACTGAGTCTGACTGTGACTGTGTGTCTGACTGTGACTGTGTGTCTGACTGTGAGTCTTACTGTGACTGTGTGTGTGACTGAGTCTGACTGTGACTGTGACTGAGTCTGACTGTGTATGTGTGTCTGACTGTGTGTGTGACTGAGTCTGACTGTGACTATGAGTCTGACTGTGTCTCTGACTGTGTGTGTGACTGAATCTGACTGTGTATGTGTGTCTGACTGTGACTGTGTGTCTGACTGTGAGTCTTACTGTGACTGTGTGTGTGACTGTGAGTCTGACTGTGACTGTGAGTCTGACTGTGTGTGTGACTGAGTCTGACTGTGTATGTGTGTCTGACTGTGTGTGTGACTGAGTCTTACTGTGACTGTGAGTCTTACTGTGACTGTGAGTCTGACTGTGACTGTGAGTCTGACTGTGTGTGACTGAGTCTGACTGTGACTGTGTGTCTGACTGTGAGTCTTACTGTGACTGTGAGTCTGACTGTGACTGTGTCTCTGACTGTGACTGTGTCTCTGACTGTGTGTGACTGAGTCTGACTGTGACTGTGTGTCTGACTGTGAGTCTTACTGTGACTGTGAGTCTGACTGTGACTGTGTCTCTGACTGTGACTGTGAGTCTGACTGTGTGTGACTGAGTCTGACTGTGACTGTGTGTCTGACTGTGTGTCTTACTGTGACTGTGAGTCTGACTGTGACTGTGTCTCTGACTGTGTGTGACTGAGTCTGACTGTGACTGTGTCTGACTGTGAGTCTGACTGTGTGTGTGTGTGTGTGTGTGTGTGTGTGTGACTGAGTCTGACTGTGACTGTGTGTCTGACTGTGACTGTGTGTCTGACTGTGAGTCTTACTGTGACTGTGTGTGTGACTGAGTCTGACTGTGACTGTGACTGAGTCTGACTGTGTATGTGTGTCTGACTGTGTGTGTGACTGAGTCTGACTGTGACTATGAGTCTGACTGTGTCTCTGACTGTGTGTGTGACTGAATCTGACTGTGTATGTGTGTCTGACTGTGACTGTGTGTCTGACTGTGAGTCTGACTGTGACTGTGTCTGACTGTGTGTGTGTGTGTGTGTGTGTGTGTGTGTGTGTGTGACTGAGTCTGACTGTGACTGTGTCTGACTGTGAGTCTGACTGTGACTGTGTCTGACTGTGAGTCTGACTGTGTGTGTGTGTGTGTGTGTGACTGTGTCTGACTGTGTGTGTCTGACTGTGACTGTGTGTCTGTCTCTGTCTGTCTGTCTGTCTGTCTGACTGACTGACTGACTGACTGACTGTGTGTGACTGAGTCTGACTGTGTATGTGTCTCTGTGTGTCTGACTGTGAGTCTTACTGTGACTGTGTGTCTGACTGTGACTGTGTGTCTGACTGTGTATGTGTGTCTGACTGTGTGTGTGTCTGACTGTGACTGTGTGTCTGTCTGTCTGTCTGACTGACTGACTGTGTGTGACTGAGTCTGACTGACTGTGTGTGACTGAGGTCTGACTGTGTGTCTGACTGTGTCTGACTGTGTGTCTGACTGTGTGTCTGACTGTGTGTCTGACTGTGTCTGACTGTGTGTCTGACTGTGTGTCTGACTGTGTGTCTGACTGTGTGTCTTACTGTGTCTGACTGTGTCTGACTGTGTCTGACTGTGCGTCTGACTGTGTGTCTGAGTCTAACTGAGTGTTACAGTGTCTCTGACTGTGACTGTGTCTGACTGTGTGTCTGACTGTGTGTCTGACTGTGTGTCTGACTGTGTGTCTGACTGTGTGTCTGACTGTGTGTCTGACTGTGTGTTGCTGACTGTGACTGTGTCTGACTGTGACTGTGTCTGACTGTGTGTCTGACTGTGTGTCTGACTGTGTGTCTGACTGTGTGTCTGACTGTGTGACTGTGAGTCTGACTGAGTGTTACAGTGTCTCTGACTGTGACTGTGTCTGACTGTGTGTCTGACTGTGTGTCTGACTGTGTGTCTGACTGTGTGTCTGACTGTGTGTCTGACTGTGTGACTGTGAGTCTAACTGTGAGTGTTACAGTGTCTCTGACTGTGACTGTGTCTGACTGTGTGTCTGTCTGACTGTGCGTCTGACTGTGCGTCTGACTGTGCGTCTGACTGTGCATCTGACTGTGCGTCTGTGAGTCTAACTGTGAGTGTTACAGTGTCTCTGACTGTGACTGTGACTGACTGTGTGTCTGTCTGACTGTGCGTCTGACTGTGTGTCTGACTGTGTGTCTGACTGTGTGTCTGACGTGTGTGTCTGACTGTGTGTCTGACTGTGTGTCTGACTGTGTGTCTGACTGTGTGTCTGACTGTGTGTCTGACTGTGTGTCTGACTGTGTGTCTAACTGTGAGTGTTACAGTGTCTCTGACTGTGACTGTGACTGACTGTGTGTCTGACTGACTGTGTGTGACTGAGTCTGACTGTGTGTGTGACTGTGTCTGACTGACTGACTGACTGTGTGTGTGACTGACTGACTGTGTGTCTGACTGACTGTGTGTCTGACTGACTGTGTGTGTGACTGTCTGACTTTGTGTCTGACTGACTGACTGACTGTGTGTGTGACTGACTGACTGTGTGTCTGACTGACTGTGTGTGACTGAGTCTGACTGTGTGTGTGACTGTGAGTCTAACTGTGAGTGTTACAGTGTCTCTGACTGTGACTGACTGTGTGTGTGTGTGTGTGTGTGTCTGAGTGACTGTGAGTGTGAGTGTGAGTGTGGACTGTGTCTCTGAATTTGTGTTCTGACTGTGTGTGTTACTGTGTGGCTGACTGTGTGTTGTTGTGTTGTAGATGGTTCTGGAGTTGTGTCGCGGTCCGGTGGATCTCAGGAACATTCAGGCTCATCTGGACAAACTCCATCTTCCAGACGTGGCGCCTGGACAGCCGGTACAAGACTAACCTTATATACTATACACTAACCCTATACACTAACCTTATATACTATACACTAACTGTAACCCTGTAGAGGAAGTGCATGTGGATTCCAGTTCAGACAGTATTTAACTGTATTATTACACTGAAGTCGAGTCAGCTTTATACAGTACAGATCATTTCAAAGCAGCTTCACAGTAATAAACAGAATCAATGAAGCAAACTTCATCAGATAAGAGAGGAATTCTTCTGTAAAGATTCTACTGTTATTATTCAGTTGATATTTTCTCTCATCTGATCAGTAATAATGGTGTTTTGTGGTTTGTGTTCAGGCTCCTGATGCTGATTTGAGAACCTGCGTCACTAATTTCAAAGCTTTGGTTCTGGCGTTGCTGAAAGACCCGGTTGAGAAAGCTTATTTCTTCCAGGTTAGACACACATCAGGTTCATCCTTCACTGATCGCTGTGTGTGTGTGTGTGTGTGTGTGTGTGTGTGTGTGTGTGTGAACATCCTGTCTGTGTCTCTCACACAGGAAGTGTTTCCTGTGGAATACGGCGCTGGGTTCGACACGGCGCTGAAGGAAGTGATGTGGGATCTGCTCTCCAGCCTGGAGAAACTGCTTCCTGTGCCAGACTTGAAGAAGGTGCAGACTCTTTCACAGATACTACTATAACCAGATATTAAATCTTGTGAAAAGCTTTCAAACATATTTTAAAGTCGGCATGAAAGGGAAGTTACACTCGTCTTTTCTCCTCTATTGTGTCTCATATCGAGTGAAACGCTTCTGGAACAAGAACACGTGTGGGCGGGGCTTGATTGTGTCTGTGTGGAATTGATTGGATGGTTGTGGTTTGCTATTGGCTGATCTCATGTGAGTGACAGGTTGCCCCGCCACATCATCAGAGAAGAGATGATGCAAGAGGAACTTATTCTGATTCAAGATTATTAACACTAATGATGATGTGCACCAATAAATCATCTAGAATAAACACTGCAACTACTATTGTCCATTGTGATTTCACTGTGACTTTAAACACTTTCCACCCCAAACTGAACCTGTGTTGTGCGTTCGGTCCGTTCGGCTCAAACAAACAGACTGTGATTTGTATTTGGTGCCACAGAAATGACACACCGAACCTTTGTGTTCATTCTCTCTCTCTCTCTCTCTCTCTCTCTCTCTCTCTCTCTCTCTCTCTCTCTCTCTCTCTCTCTCTGTCTCTCTCTCTGTCTCTCTCTCTGTCTCTCTCTCTCTCTCTCTCTCTCTCTCTCTCCTCTCTCTCTCGCTCTCTCTCTCTCTGTCTCTCTCTCTCGCTCTCTCTCTCTCTGTCTCTCTCTCTCTCTCTCTCTTCTCTCTCTGTCTCTCTCTCTCTCTCTCTCTGTCTCTCTCTCTCTCTCTCTCTCTCTCTCTCTCTCTCTGTCTCTCTCTCTCTCTCTCTCTCTCTCTCTCTCTCTCTCTCTCTCTCTCTCCTCTCTCTCTCTCTCTCTCTGCACTCAGACGGTGTCGTGGCTCTCTCCTGCCCCCGCTGGCCTGGAGGACTGCATGTGCACCGACCCGAGCGACCTGCGCCTCCTCCTGCAGCAGCACCGGCTGTTCAGCGCAGACACACACAGCTGGCAGACAGGCAAACACACTTCTGTTTTATTTGTGCTTTAGTCATATGTACAAGAGTTATATTCAATAGAGCCATTTCGTCTTTATAGCACTTTATTTTTAACGCCGGGACTCGATCTGTCACTTGAATTCATTAATTTCCAGGTGTTTTAGCTGGACAAACACAGTCCGTTAAGCTGCTTAATGTTGCAAACTTAGTTTATTATCGTAATCATAAACTTACCGGTTTGTATCACAGAAAGATTTACTGTTCACTGCAGTTTGTTTTATAATGTATTAGTAAACTCTGAAATGAACAGTAAGATGAATAAATGTTTTATTTAAAGTATTTTTCATGTAATGTAATGAAAGGAATGGAAGCTCAAGTCTTGTGAGCAGTGTTGGGCATTTTACTTTAAAAAAGTAATTAGTTATAGTTACTAGTTACTTCACACAAGTTAGTAACTGAGTTACATCATTATAAAAGTAACTTATTACCAGGGAAAGTAACTATTGTTACTTTAAAAATAAATAAATAAAATATGTCAAGTAACTTGGATGCCCCCAATATTAAATATGTTTAATAAATGAAATAGACACTAAATAGAATAAATTATTATTATAAAACATTGTACAGTAATCTACACTATTTTAATGTTGCTGTGAGACAATGTGAGAGACATTAAATTCAATATATTATTATTACTAATAGTGCAACAATAAAACACAATAGATGGTTTAGAACTTTAAATATTTATTGCACAGACCACAACTGGCCAACAAACAAGGCTAAAAATAAATTATGCTCCTTAAGAAATGTACCAAAAATAAATAATAATAATAATAAAATATAATATTTTGGGGTTTTATTTTTATAACCTACAGAGGACGTCATCATCAGACGTTATTCACCCGCATGTGTTCACAACCGGTCAAACAAAGATTTTTAGATTTTAGTTTTATCGCCATGTAAACTAATTAAAACGTTGCAGATGATACCAATAATCTACAGAGATTATTCTAATGCTGAATGTGTCATTTATTTATAAACAAACTGTATAACGCTCGGACATCTCTCTCACGCGCTCGCGGCGTTTGCCTCATAAACACACACACACACACACACACACATATATACACACACACACACACACACACACACACACACACACACACACACATACATACACACACACACACACACACACACACACACACACACACACACATACACACACACACACACACACACACACACACACACACACACACACACACACACACACACCAGAGAACTAACGTTGCAGGTCCTATGGCTGAGAGAGTGAGCTCAAGTAACGCCGCATTTTATTGTCAGTAGCGTAACGGCGTTGTAACGGGGGAAACAGTCATTCGTTTGGTTACTCGTTACTGAAGAAAGTATTCCCATCACTGGTTGTGAGTGTGTGTGTGTGTGTGTGTGTGTGAACTGTGTCCTCTCTCAGGCGCTGCTCCTCGCTCCTCCGGCGACTGCATCATGTCTTCGCTCTCAGTCCCTCCGTCGGCTCGGGCGGATCTGGCCTCGGATCAGGTGCTGTTCGTCCAGCCCGACTCCATCATCATCACCGACTACACCGAGGTGGAGCTGAGCAGCCATGAGGAGGAGCTGAAGATGGAGGAGGTGGAGCTGCTGGAGGACGAGCCTTCCCCGAGTGAAGACCCTCCTGTGGGACCGGGTGAAGATCCCGAGCTCCTCACTGACGCTCCACACGAGGCCCGAGCCGAGCCCTCCACGCCTGACCAACCCATCCAGCCGGACCCCGAGGACCAGACACGCACGCCTGACGCAGGAAGTGACATCATAACACCACAGGAAACCACAGCGCCCGTGTCAGACGTTACCCAGAAACCCCCGGTGCGGAGAGGGCGAGGAAGGCCGAGGAAAACTACAGAGTCCACGGACGTGAACTCACCGGAACGACCCGCATCCGTCGAACCGGAGAGCCGCGCGGAGGAGCGGTGAGTGACGTGCAGATGATGGAGACTCAAACCCTCACACTAACATTTTTTTCAAGATATTCTAGCATATTTTCAGCAACACTTGATCCACTAATACTAACACTTCATTTTCTCTTCTCATCTATTCTATATCTATTAAACATTTTTTTTTTTTTTAAATGTGTTAGACTAAACTGGGAAGGGTCACAGCACTTGCATATTGTTGTCCTGCTGTTAGTTTCACTGCTTCTGTTGTTCTCCTCATTTGGAGCGTCTGCTAAATGATTAAATGTAAATATTTTTTTCGTTTCAGGAGTGCCCTCACGCCACATGGAGACTGTAGAGGTGAGAGAGTTGTGCTTTCACTAGTTTAAAATGATTTACCGCTAGAGCTACTAGTGAAGAACGACAACAATCATTCAAGAACAAGACCAGATCGCTGTAATAAATCACTGTTTAACCTGATTTTAACAAAATCTCTCTAGCGGGACTGTTATTAGCACAAATTTTAGTAATCATCATAAATGGGGCTTCATTCGAAAGCTACCCTAAAACCTCTTCCCTTTCTATCAACTTCAAATGTAGAACCCAACTTGATTAGATGTAGCCAATCACAGACAATCTGATGAGCGCGTGAACACAATGGCCACTCATGGGGCTAACCCTTCTGCTCAACAGCGCTCAAAGCCTCACAGTTTTTAAATTTCAGGACCGGCTTGGTACCGAAGTCGGCACTTTTGACAACACTATAGTGCAGCTTTAACTCTGAGTCCATCACAATGTCAGAATTTCTCTCTGATGTTTCTCACAGACGCCTCTGACGCTCCAGAAGCTTCCAGCGGCCCGTCCCGCACACGGAGAGCCAGCAGAACCGAGCCGGCGGCCGCCGACAACCCTCGCGCTCGCCACGCGTGCTCCACCTGCGGGCGCAAGTTCACGCGGCGCTCAGACGTGCAGCGGCACCAGCTAACACACACCGGCGAGCGCCCGTTCCACTGCGCGCAGTGCCAGAAGACCTTCCAGCACGCCTGGGACTTGACCAAACACTGTCGCAAGATCCACGGCGAGGCTAGCTTCACCTGCCGCGAGTGCCAGAGCACCTTCGCTAACCTGCGCGAGCTAACGGCGCACCACAAGAGGAGCCATGCGGGCGAGCCGCCGCACTACTGCTCCATCTGCGGAGACGCTAGCGCTAATCCCGCCGCGCTCGCTACGCACCGGCGGAGCCACAGCGCCACACACACCTACCGCTGCGAGCAGTGCGGCGAGGGCTTCGACACACTGATCCTGAGATCCGCTCACCGGCAGAGCCACCGCAGACGCTGCCAGTTCAAGTGCCCGCAGTGCGAGAAAACCTTCACGCGGCGTAGCGACGTGAGGCGGCACCAGCTAACGCACACCGGCGAGCGCCCGCATCAGTGTTCGCTCTGCGGGAAACGCTTCGGGCTTCGCTCCGGGCTTCAGAAACACATGAGCACACACACTGGCGAGCGCCCGTTCGCGTGTCCGCACTGTAGCAAGAGCTTCACGCAGGTCTCGATCCTGCGGCGTCACGAGCGCATGCACACGGGCGAGAGACCTTACCTGTGCTCACACTGCGGCAAACGCTTTCTCTCGCTCGGCGAGCTCATCAAACACGACAAGACGCACGCCGACGCGCGCCCGCACGCCTGCCCGCAGTGTAGCAAAGCCTTCAAGTTCAAGCGTTCGCTTCAGGAGCATCTGCTAGCGCACAGTGGCGCACGCCCATTCCCCTGCCGCTACTGCGGGAAGATGTTCGCTAAGGCCTTTGCGCTGACCCGACACCACCTGATCCACACGGGCGAGCGGCCCTACGCCTGCACACACTGCGAGCGCACGTTCCTCACCGGCGCCGAGCTAGCGCTGCACGAGCGCACACACACCGGCGAGAGGCCGTTCCCCTGCGCCGCGTGCCCGCGCCGGTTCCGTAGCTCGTCGGAGTTAGCACGACACCGGCGCACACACTCCGACCAGCGGCCCTACGCCTGCGGATACTGTCCCAAAGCCTTCGCTAGCGCCGCTAAACTCAAGAACCACACCAGGGTCCACACGCGCGAGAGCAAACCCAGACGCCCCGCCGCGAAGCCAGCCGAGGTCAACGTCATTCTGTCGTAGATTCAACTCTGATCATTGTGGATGAAGGATTTTCTACAGCAGGGTTGCGTTTGTCTTCAGATCAAACACACACACAAGTTCTGTCATCATTTGCTCTTCCTCGTGTCGTTCAAACCCATGAGACGTTCATCTTCAGAACAAATGAAGATGTTTTTATCGAATCAGAGATTTCTGTCCCTCCAGTGAGTGTGTGTTCAGCCTAAACTCTGACGCTTCATAAAGAGATGCTGAAATAAACCCTTTAATCAAAGGCTTCTGAAGAGACTCCTTCACTTTATATCATCAGCTGATTTACTTTAGGCTTTTATTCACTGATAAACACACAGAGCATCAAACATGGGAAACTCAGTGCTTGTTCATGTTCGCTGATCAATGTTTATGATTTCAGGTTTTAATATTGAAACATCAGCCGTACAGAAACATCTACCCAGATAATAAATACATGCATAACTAAAAATGCATAAATTGATGCATGTAAATGTAAAAGCTCATGTCAGTATCCTCAGAGGTGACTGAGTCAGAAGTCATTAGATGTCTGTAGTTTCTTCAGTGCTCTGGAAACACGGACGGCAGCAGAAAGTGTGAATGAAAGGAAGGAAATGAACTGTGTTTTGCAGAACAATATTAACACTGTTCTCCATCTTCAGACCGGGGAGTCGATCTCTCTGCTTAACCCTTCATTTACCAACAACCTGCTTTGTGATTTGTTTATTAAAATCTGAAAAATACATTTTAAAGTCTTTAAGTTCCTTTCTTCTTGCACATGTACTGAGCCCTGTGAAGGAGGAGGTTCACGCTCGTCCTCTGCGTGAGCGCGCCGCTTCTGTTCTCGGTCCGCGAGCTCAGTCTCTGGCGCTGGTCTGTCACGTGGAGCCGCTGCACAGAAACCATGAATAAACGCCTCAGAAACACAGGCCGTCGTCATGACAACCTCTTTTGTCTTTGTTCTCTATGCAGAAGAGATGCGATGAGCAATGGGAGATCTGTGTGTGTGTGTGTGTGTGTGTGTGTGTTTGTGTGTGTGTCTCTCTCTCTCTCTCTGTCTGTGTGTGTGTGTCTCTCTCTCTCTCTCTCTCTCTCTCTCTCTCTCTCTCTCACCCTCTGTCTGTGTCTCTCTCTCTCTCTCTGTGTGTCTCTCTCTCTCTCTCTCTCTCTCTCTCTGTGTGTGTTTGTGTGTGTGTCTCTCTCTCTCTCTCTCTCCCTCTCTCTCTCTCTGTCTGTGTGTGTGTCTCTCTCTCTCTCTCTCTCTCTCTCTCTGTGTTTGTGTGTGTGTCTCTCTCTCTTTGTGTGTGTGTGTGTGTCTGTCAAGTTTCAAGATTCAAATCGCTTTATTGGCATGGTGAAAGAAATCTTATCTTTAAAAATCTTCAAATTTTAGAAATCTTAAAATTAATAACACTATACAATATGAATAAAATAATATTAATAATAAAAATAAAACTTAATAAAAGTGTCTCTAGGCATATAGTGAGTGTGTTGATAGTTCTGTCCTGGCTAGTCTGTGGTTTAGGGTTAGGGTGGTAAAGTTTACACATTCACCACGGTAGTTATTAGGGTCAAATCTGTCTCCGTTTTTATGGATTGGGGTAATGAGACCTTTGTTCCAGACGTTGGGGAATAAACCTAAACTCAGGATGATGTTGAAGAGCTTGAGAATGGCTAATTTGAATCTGTGGTCTGTGTATTTCAAATCAAATCAAATCAAGTATATTTGTATAGCGCTTTTCACAATACAGATTGTATCAAAGCAGCTTCACAGTATTAAAATATAATAATACAACAAAGTTTGTTTCTAGTGGAATTTATTGATTGATAGAATAAAATTAAATATCCCCAAAATATCCCCAACTGAGCAAGCCAAAGGCAACAGTGGCAAGGAACCGAAAAACTCCATCAAGTGACCTAATGGAGAAAAAAAACCCTTGGGAGAACCCAGGCTCAGTCGGGGGCCAGTTCTCCTCTGGCATTTATGAACTAGAGGCCGGATTGTAGTTTGAACTGTAAGATTAAAAGTATTATATGAATGCCTGGCTGAAAAGATGCGTCTTTAATCTAGTTTTAAACTGGGAGAGCGAGTCCGAGCAACGGACAGTATCAGGAAGACTATTCCAGAGTTGCGGAGCCAAATGTGAAAATGCTCTCCCTCCTTTGGTGGATCTGGATATCCTAGGAATGACCAAAAGCCTCGAATTTATTGATCTTAAAGAGCGTGATGGATTATAGGGCGATAGAAGATCCGTTAAATAGACTGGAGCTAAGCCGTTTAGGGCTTTATAAGTCAGTAGCAATACCTTATAATTAATACGGAACTTTATAGGTAACCAATGTAGTGATGATAAAATCGGTGTTATATGATCATATTTTCTTGATCTAGTAAGAACTCTAGCAGCTGCATTTTGGACTAACTGTAGCTTGTTTATTGAGGATGCAGGACAACCGGCTAATAAAGCATTACAGTAATCTAGTCTCGAGGTCATGAATGCATGAACTAACTTTTCTGCATCAGAAACTGATAGCATATTACGTAGCTTAGCAATGTTTCTAAGGTGGAAAAAGGCTGTTTTTGTAACATACGAAATATGATTTTCAAAAGACAGGTTACAATCGAGTATAACACCCAGGTCTTTTACTGTAGAGGATAAAGTAACAGGACATCCTACGATGTCAAAGTTGTATTGTGAGAGGTTCTGTGGGCGGTTTTTGAACCGATAAGTATTACCTCTGTCTTGTCTGGATTTAATAAAAGAAAATTACGCGTCATCCAATCTTTTATATCTTTAACACACTCTGTCAATTTGGATAATTTAGCGTTTTCATCCGGCCGTGATGAAATATATATTTGAGTGTCATCAGCATAACAATGGAAACTAATTCCATGTTTCCTTATAATATTTCCAAGTGGCATCATATATATTGAGAATAACAGAGGGCCCAACACAGATCCCTGCGGCACTCCATAGTTTACTGGAATTATGATCGATTTTTCTCCATTTAAATAGACAAAATGGTAGCGGTCTGATAAGTATGATCTAAACCAGCTTAATGCTTGTCCTTGAACACCCGTATAATTTTGTAGTCGATCTAAGAGTATTGTGTGATCTATAGTATCGAACGCAGCACTTAGATCGAGTAAAACTAGTATTGAGATGCAGCCTTGGTCAGAAGCTAAGAGTAAATCATTTGTGATTTTAACGAGCGCAGTTTCAGTGCTATGATGCGGCCTGAATCCAGACTGAAACTTTTCATAGATATCATTTTCTTGCAAGAAAGAGCCCAGTTGAGTGGACACAACTTTTTCTAGTATTTTAGACATAAAAGGTAGATTTGAAATGGGTCTATAATTTGCTAGATTATTATGATCTAATTGTGGTTTCTTAATGAGAGGTTTTATAACTGCCAGTTTAAATGTTCTTGGAACATGACCTAAAGATAAAGACGTTAATAATATTGAGGAGAGGCTCTTCCACTACAGGTAACACTTCCTTCAGTAGTTTAGTTGGTATAGGATCTAATAAACATGTTGTTGTTTTAGATGAAGTGATAAGTTTAACTCTTTTTGTTCTATAGTTGTAAAGCACTGTAATTGTTCTTGCGGGGTGATAATTGAGGCTGAATTATAAGGTGCGATTGAGGATTGAACGTTTACAATTGTGGTTCTGATGTTTTCTATTTTCTCAGTGAAGAAGTTCATGAAATCATTACTACTAAACTGTAACGGGATATTTTGTTCGGGTGATGTCTGTTTATTTGTTAGTCTAGCCACGGTGTTAAATAAAAACCTAGGATTGTTTTGGTTGTTTTCTATTAGTTTGCGGAGGTGCTCAGCCCTGGCCGCTTTTAGGGCCTTTTTATAACGTGACATACTGTCTTTCCACGCGATTCTAAAGACCTCTAAATTAGTTTGTTTCCATTTACGCTCTAAATTACGGGTTTCTCTCTTTAGAACATGCGTAGTATTATTGTACCATGGTGCTTTACTTTTCTCTCTGACCTTTTTTAATCTAATGGGTGCAACAACATCCAATGTTCTAGAGAGAATGGTGCTCATAGTGCTAGTTAGTTCTTCTAGTTCATCTGTTTGTTTGGGTTGAAACAGATTAGATAAGCAATTTGAGAAATTATCTATGGTGGATGGAAGGATTGTTCTGCCTGGTCGATATCGCGGCACCACATGACATATTACAGCAGTACGTAATATGCAAGTTTCCAAGTAATGGTCAGTGACATCATCACTTTGTGGAATGATATCTATATCGGTTGGATCGGTTCCATATGATATAATTAAATCGAGTGTGTGATTAAGACGATGAGTTGGTCCGGTGACGTTTTGCTTGACCCCAAAGGAATTTAATAAATCTATAAACGCAGCCCCTAACGCATCATTTGTATTTAATCATTTCATTTCGGATGCCATCGACACCACAGGCTTTTTGTGATTTCAGGGTTTGTATTGTGTCCAAGAGTTCTGCTAGAGTCCGGAGAGTCCGAGGCGTTCTGCTAGAGTCCGGAGAGTCCGAGGCGTTCGGCTAGTGTCCGGAGAGTCCGAGGCGTTCTGCTAGAGTCCGGAGAGTCCGAGGCGTTCTGCTAGAGTCCGGAGAGTCCGAGGCGTTCGGCTAGTGTCCGGAGAGTCCGAGGCGTTCTGCTAGAGTCCGGAGAGTCCGAGGCGTTCTGCTAGAGTCCGGAGAGTCCGAGGCGTTCGGCTAGTGTCCGGAGAGTCCGAGGCGTTCGGCTAGTGTCCGGAGAGTCCGAGGCGTTCGGCTAGTGTCCGGAGAGTCCGAGGCGTTCTGCTAGAGTCCGGAGAGTCCGAGGCGTTCTGCTAGAGTCCGGAGAGTCCGAGGCGTTCGGCTAGTGTCCGGAGAGTCCGAGGCGTTCTGCTAGAGTCCGGAGAGTCCGAGGCGTTCTGCTAGAGTCCGGAGAGTCCGAGGCGTTCTGCTAGAGTCCGGAGAGTCCGAGGCGTTCTGCTAGAGTCCGGAGAGTCCGAGGCGTTCTGCTAGAGTCCGGAGAGTCCGAGGCGTTCTGCTAGAGTCCGGAGAGTCCGAGGCGTTCTGCTAGAGTCCGGAGAGTCCGAGGCGTTCGGCTAGAGTCCGGAGAGTCCGAGGCGTTCTGCTAGAGTCCGGAGAGTCCGAGGCGTTCGGCTAGAGTCCGGAGAGTCCGAGGCGTTCGGCTAGAGTCCGGAGAGTCCGAGGCGTTCGGCTAGAGTCCGGAGAGTCCGAGGCGTTCGGCTAGAGTCCGGAGAGTCCGAGGCGTTCGGCTAGAGTCCGGAGAGTCCGAGGCGTTCTGCTAGAGTCCGGAGAGTCCGAGGCGTTCGGCTAGAGTCCGGAGAGTCCGAGGCGTTCGGCTAGAGTCCGGAGAGTCCGAGGCGTTCGGCTAGAGTCCGGAGAGTCCGAGGCGTTCTGCTAGAGTCCGGAGAGTCCGAGGCGTTCTGCTAGAGTCCGGAGAGTCCGAGGCGTTCGGCTAGAGTCCGGAGAGTCCGAGGCGTTCGGCTAGAGTCCGGAGAGTCCGAGGCGTTCGGCTAGAGTCCGGAGAGTCCGAGGCGTTCGGCTAGAGTCCGGAGAGTCCGAGGCGTTCGGCTAGAGTCCGGAGAGTCCGAGGCGTTCGGCTAGAGTCCGGAGAGTCCGAGGCGTTCGGCTAGAGTCCGGAGAGTCCGATGCGTTCTGCTAGAGTCCGGAGAGTCCGAGGCGTTCGGCTAGAGTCCGGAGAGTCCGAGGCGTTCGGCTAGAGTCCGGAGAGTCCGAGGCGTTCGGCTAGAGTCCGGAGAGTCCGAGGCGTTCGGCTAGAGTCCGGAGAGTCCGAGGCGTTCGGCTAGAGTCCGGAGAGTCCGAGGCGTTCTGCTAGAGTCCGGAGAGTCCGAGGCGTTCGGCTAGAGTCCGGAGAGTCCGAGGCGTTCGGCTAGAGTCCGGAGAGTCCGAGGCGTTCGGCTAGAGTCCGGAGAGTCCGAGGCGTTCGGCTAGAGTCCGGAGAGTCCGAGGCGTTCGGCTAGAGTCCGGAGAGTCCGAGGCGTTCGGCTAGAGTCCGGAGAGTCCGAGGCGTTCTGCTAGTGTCCGGAGAGTCCGAGGCGTTCGGCTAGAGTCCGGAGAGTCCGAGGCGTTCGGCTAGAGTCCGGAGAGTCCGAGGCGTTCTGCTAGAGTCCGGAGAGTCCGAGGCGTTCGGCTAGTGTCCGGAGAGTCCGAGGCGTTCTGCTAGAGTCCGGAGAGTCCGAGGCGTTCTGCTAGAGTCCGGAGAGTCCGAGGCGTTCTGCTAGAGTCCGGAGAGTCCGAGGCGTTCGGCTAGAGTCCGGAGAGTCCGAGAAACAATCTTTGATGGTTTCTTCTAAAACCCTTAGTTTGTCATTCAGGGCATTTTGTTCCTGATTTGTGTTTATCTCACTAAAGAGGTTGGAGAAGCGGTTTATCCAAACATCTCCACTCTGGATGGTAAGATTAGTTTAGTGTGTTCCAGTGTTTAGAAGTGTTTGGATTGGAGTTGACTTTGTGTTTTGTTCTTTTTTCTTTCTTAAAGTATTCCTGTATTGTTTTGTAAGTTTTTCGTGATAGAGATGATGGATGTTCAGCATCTCTGTGTTTCTGTGTGTGTGTTTCTGTGTGTGTGTGTGTGTGTGTGTGTGTGTGTGTGTGTTTCTGTGTGTGTGTGTTTGTGTCTTCTGTTCACACCGATCCTCAGGGT
>CM040821.1:160894-165894 GCA_022828995.1 Vimba vimba | reverse complement strand
CTTTTAGCAGTGTTCATCACCATAGTAACTCGCGCTCCACGGCTAACCTGGTCCGGGTCAGATGATGTTCCAGGTGAGAGATATCAAACTGAAAATGGACCAATCAGCTGTGAGCACAGTGTCACATGTCTGATGCGATGAAGTCACTCCTCCTGTTTCTACTCCACATTAAAGGTCACTACACAGAAAATGATTTTTAAAGACAAAATCGTCTGCCTTTTAGTAATACTTAATTATAATAAAATGTTTGTATGATTTAGATATTATTTATGTAATTATTATACCCTTAATTGATCACACATGTACAATTTTAGTTTATCAATTATTATTACGCACAGTTTAAATGAAGAATTATATAAAGGTAATATAAATACGCTTTAGAATAATAAAATTAAAGCTATAAAATAACTACATGTGAGCTTAAATGTTCAATTCTCTCTATACCTTTATCAACTATAAACTAACTTCACAACGAGACTTTCTCTTTGAGTTGTCCTCTTTCATAGACAGCTATTTTCTTCTTGCTGTGTAAATGTTTAAATGTTTAATATTTTAATACTTTTATTTAATAAGTGAATTGCGCTGCTTCTCTTCCAAAAAATGAATGGCAGTTTCACTCTTTCTCAGCCTGTGATAGGGCACTTTAAACATGTGACCAGTGTCAGTGTTGCTTTCAGTTCGAATTATAATCTATAAAGCAACTCTCAGTGTGTTGATGTTTCACTCGCCTCTGACCTCGATGGGCTGAACAGAAGAAATGAAGATTTACACCTTGAAGAAGGTGGAGCCTCGGAGCCACACCCACCTAATACATCATCGACATGGACCAATGGCAGTTCAGAACTCTAGTTTTGTTTTGGCCTGATTTTGTTTGAAATGACAAAACGTGTTTTGGGGCCTTCAGTGAGCAGAACATCCTTCATCTTCATCAATCCATTTTCAGCAATTCATTACACAAACATCTAATGTGCACTGCGGTTTACATGTTAATCCAGCCTGAAACATTACGGATACATTTAACGTGTGTGTGTGTGTGTGTGTTACAGCATCCATAATGCCGTGATCTCGGTGTTCCAGCGGAGGGATCTGGGAGAGAACGAGCTCCACGTACTGAATGAAGGTGTCAGGTGAGAGACACGCCTCGCACACGCCTCACACGTCACACACACGTAACACGCCTCGCACACGCCTCACACGTCACACGCCTCGCACACGTCACACACACGTCACACGCCTTGCACACGCCTCGCACACGCCTCACACGTCACACGCCTCGCACACGCCTCACACACGCCTCACACGTCACACGCCTCGCACACGTCACACGCCTCGCACGCGTCACACACACGTCACACGCCTCGCACACGCCTCGCACACGCCTCACACGTCACACGCCTCACACACGTCACACGCCTCGCACACGCCTCACACGTCACACGCCTCTCACACGTCACACGCCTCGCACACGTCGCACGCGTCACACGTCTCGCACACGTCACACGCCTCGCACACGTCACACGCCTCGCACACGTCACACGCCTCGCACACGCCTCACACGTCACACGCCTCGCACACGTCGCACGCGTCACACGCCTCGCACACGTCACACGCCTCACACACGTCGCACGCCTCACACGCCTCACACACGTCACACGCCTCGCACACGTCACACGCCTCGCACACGTCACACGCCTCACACACGTCACACGCCTCGCACACGTCACACGCCTCACGCCTCGCACACGTCACACACCTCACATGCCTCGCACACGCCTCACATGCCTCGCACACGCCTCGCACACGTCACACACACCTCACACGCCTCGCACACGTCACACGCCTAGCACACGTCACACGCCTCGCACACGTCACACGCCTCGCACACGTCACACACCTCACATGCCTCGCACACGCCTCACATGCCTCGGACACGCCTCGCACACATTACACACACCTCACACGCATCGCACACGTCACACACACGTCACACGCCTCACACACGTCACATGCCTCGCACACGCCTCGCACACGTCACACGCCTCGCACACGCCTCACACACGTCACACGCCTCGTACACGCCTCACACACGTCACACACACGTCACACACACGTCACACGCCTCGCACACGTCACACGCCTCACACACGTCACACACCTCACACACGTCACACACGTCACACACCTCACACGCCTCGCACACGCCTCGCACACGTCACACACACGTCACACGCCTCGCACACGCCTCACACACGTCACACGCCTCGCACACGTCACACGCGTCACACGCCTCGCACACGTCACGCCTCGCACACGTCACACGCCTCGCACACGTCACACGCCTCAAACGTCTCGCACGCGTCACACGCCTCGCACACGTCACACGCCTCACACACGTCGCACGCCTCACGTCGCACGCCTCACACACGTCACACGCCTCACACACGTCACACGCCTCGCACACGTCACACGCCTCACACACGTCACACGCCTCGCACACGTCACACGCCTCGCACACGTCACACGCCTCGCACACGTCGCACGCCTCGCACACCTCACATGCCTCGCACACGCCTCACATGCCTCGCACACGCCTCGCACACGCCTCGCACACGTCACACACACCTCGCACGCCTCACACACGTCACACGCCTCGCACACGTCACATGCCTCGCACACGCCTCGCACACGCCTCGCACACGTCACACACACCTCACACGCCTCGCACACGTCACACACACCTCACACGCCTCACACACGTCACACGCCTCACACACGTCACACGCCTCACACACGTCACACGCCTCACACACGTCACATGCCTCGCACACGCCTCGCACACGCCTCGCACACGTCACACACACCTCACACGCCTCGCACACGTCACACACACCTCACACGCCTCACACACGTCACACGCCTCACACACGTCACACGCCTCACACACGTCACACGCCTCACACACGTCACGCCTCACACACGTCACGCCTCACACACGTCACACGCCTTGCACACGCCTCACACACGCCTGACACGCCTCACACGGACACTGACGTGCTGGTCTCTGTGTGTGTGTCTCTAGGCAGCTGCTGAAGACTGAGCTGGGCTCCTTCTTCACGGAGTATCTGCAGGTGATCTAACGACTCTCAGTAATTCTCACTATCGAAGCGTCTGTGAACTGAGTGTGCTTGTGCTTGTGTCACAGAATCAGCTGCTGACGAAGGGAATGGTGATTCTCAGGGATAAGATTCGCTTTTATGAAGGTAAGATGATTTTATATTTTAAGATCTAATGGGTGAGATTCAGGCATCAGAACATTTGAGTTTGGAGCACAATCTGTCTGTGTGTGTGTGTGTGAGAGACTGTGTTTCTGAGTGTGAGAGAGTGTGTATCTGATTGTCAGTCTGTTTCTGAGTGTGTGTGTGAGAGTGTGTTTCTAAGTGTGTGTGTTTCTGAGTGTGTGTGTGTGTGAGAGAGTGTTTCTGAGTGTGTGTGAGAGAGAGTTTCTGAGTATGAGTGTGTTTCTGAGTGTGTGTGAGAGTGTGTTTCTGAGTATGAGTGTGTGTGAGATAGGGCTGAACGATATATCGTTATCGTATCTATATCGAGATATGAACTTTCAAGATATTACTATCGAAAAAAGCAACGATATAGACGATATAGATTTCCCCTCTCCGCGCTCGCCCTGCATACAACTCTGGCAGTCACAACAAACATCAGTTTTACGAGTGCCCTTGAATGCACCGCTAAAGCCAGCGCGCGCACACTACCAGGGACGTGGGAACTATATTGTGAGAGGGGGGGGGCGGCGTTTCCATGGTGACGCGTCATTGCTTGTCACGTGACACACCGCAGCAGCAACAGCGCTGAATGAATGATGATCTGCTTTTATGTCATTTTTCCTTTTTTATTCAGAATATTCACAAATGTGTTAGCTATGGCATGAAATATCTGATATTCCGATTGTCAAATACATGCAAGTGGAAGTATATTGTTGTTTAAACACCTTTATAACGATCGCGTTAGTTCAGCTGTATGCGTGATGGGCGCCGCCGTGTTAGTTTGTGCCGCAGACGCAGTTCAGAGAATCGGATCTGTTGGATTTACAACCTCTATGTTTACAACACGTGAATTCATCCACTTCTCCCGAAATACTTAAAAGTAAGTGGCTGGTGAACTGGGAATAGAATAGAGTAAACATTGAAGTTACTTACACAATGTGTATCTGATATGAATAAAACGTGTCGAATTATAATGGAAAGGATTATTATTACCTCTTCCATAGACATCAGTGTGTATTTTACAAACTCTAAATGTATTGTTTTTTTAGTACTTACGTAGTCATATCGTATTGTATCGATATCGAGATATCTGGCATGAAAATCGAGATATGAAATTTTGTCCATATCGTTCAGCCCTAGTGTGAGAGTGTTTCTGAGTGTGTGTGAGAGAGAGTGTTTCTGAGTGTGAGTGTGTGAGTGTGTTTCTGAGTGTGTGTGAGAGAGTGTGTTTCTGAGTGTGAGTGTGTGAGAGTGTGTTTCTGAGTGTGTGTGAGAGTGTGTTTCTGAGTATGTGTGTGTGAGAGTGTGTTTCTGAGTGTGTGTGAGAGTGTGTTTCTGAGTATGTGTGTGTGAGAGAGTGTTTCTGAGTGTGTGTGAGAGAGTGTTTCTGAGTGTGTGTGAGAGAGAGAGTGTGTTTCTGAGTGTGTGTGAGAGAGTGTGTTTCTGAGTGTGTGTGAGAGTGTGTTTCTGAGTGTGAGTGTTTCTGAGTGTGAGTGTGTGAGAGAGTGTGTATCTGAGTTTGTGTGAGAGAGTGTGTCTCTGAGTGAGTGAGTGTGTGTGTGTGTGTGTGTGTGTGTGTGTGTGTGTGTGTGAGTGAGTGAATGAATGAATGAATGAATGAGTGTGTTCACTGGTTTGACTTTGATTTTAAAGGCCCAAACTGCTGATATTGTAGTGTGTGTTCAGGTTTCACACCCCGTACATTATGAGGATACGCTGATG
>CM040821.1:150894-155894 GCA_022828995.1 Vimba vimba | reverse complement strand
TGTGTGTCAGGGTGTGCACGAGGCTAAAGGTGTGTGTGTGTGTGTGTGTCAGGGTGTGCACGAGGCTAAAGGTGTGTGTGTGTGTGTGTGTGTGTGTCAGGGTGTGCACGAGGCTAAAGGTGTGTGTTTGTGTGTGTGTCAGGGTGTGCACGAGGCTAAAGGTGTGTGTGTGTGTGTGTGTCAGGGTGTGCACGAGGCTAAAGGTGTGTGTGTGTGTGTGTGTGTGTGTGTGTGTGTGTGTGTCAGGATGTTCACGAGGCTAAAGGTGTGTGTGTGTGTGTGTGTGTGTGTGTGTGTGTGTGTGTGTGTCAGGGTGTGCACGGGTGTGCACGAGGCTAAAGGTGTGTGTGTGTGTGTCAGGGTGTGCACGAGGCTAAAGGTGTGTGTGTGTGTGTGTGTCAGGGTGTGCACGAGGCTAAAGGTGTGTGTGTGTGTGTGTGTGTGTGTGTCAGGGTGTGCACGAGGCTAAAGGTGTGTGTTTGTGTGTGTGTCAGGGTGTGCACGAGGCTAAAGGTGTGTGTGTGTGTGTGTGTCAGGGTGTGCACGAGGCTAAAGGTGTGTGTGGTGATTACCTGAAGCTGGAGTCTCTGGTCCAGATGGTGGTCTCGCCGTATCTGGGAACTCACGGGCTTTTCTCCAGCGACGGCTCCGTCACGCAGTCTTCGTGTGTGTTGGGTGAGCGGATTCTCCTCATTAAACACACACACACACACACTGTTCCTGATTAGCACTGACGATTCCCTTAAGAACTTTTCACATCCATGGATCCTTTCCATTCCACAAACGGTTCTTTATAGTGATTTTGCTTTTCGCACTAAGAAAAAATGGTTCTATAAAAGAGATCGTTCACCCAAAAATGAAAAGTTAGTCATTTACTCTCCATCATGTCGTTAAACACACACACACACACGTCTCTGTAGGGTGTTTTAAACGAGCGTTTGGTTCAGTAGGCTAATACGCAAGAGGCTTTTAACAGATGTTGTTAGTCAATATCTGACAGTACATTTTATTTGTGAAGGAGTCTCTTCAGAAGCCTTTGATTAAAGGGTTTATTTCAGCATCTCTTTATGAAGCGTCAGAGTTTAGGCTGAACACACACTCACTGGAGGGACAGAAATCTCTGATTCGATAAAAACATCTTCATTTGTTCTGAAGATGAACGTCTCATGGGTTTGAACGACACGAGGAAGAGCAAATGATGACAGAACTTTTATATTTAGGTGAGCGATCCCTTTAAGAGCTGACCACTGAAAGGTTCTTGGGGGAACCGAGGTTCTTCTCTGGCATCGCTGTGAGAAGCCCTTCCTCTGTGAGAGTGTGTGTGATCAGTTGTGTGTTGTCCTCAGAGAAGCGGCTCTTGCGGCGCTGGCCGCGCTCAGACTCGCCGCTGAAGAACCTCGTGGTTCGGTCCAAGAGCTACAACATCCCGATGCTGACGCCGGTGTGCGAACACGAGCCCGAGCCCGGCGGGGTCCGGCGCCACTCCGTGTGTCAGATGACCTCGTTCGAAGAGGAGCCCGTGTTCGCCGAGGCGCCGCCCAGCCCGATCATGAACGTCTGTGAGGATTCTCCCATAATCCCCGAGCTCTTCTCCGGTGGCGAACCGGACCGGGCCTCTTCCTCCTCCAGTCCCGAGACCGTGGTGGATCAGCTCCTGGAGTCTGTGGACTCAGACACCGACCCCGAGGGAATATTCATCGACTTCAGCCGACAGCGTTCCAGCTCGTGTGAGGTGAGCCGGGAGAGCGAGAGCCTGGCGTGACCCCTGACCTCTGAGACACCGCGCCTGACCCCTGAGGCACCGCGTGTGAACCTTGACTCACCACGCACCCCCTGACCCCTGACCTCTGAGACACCGCGCCTGACCCCTGAGACGCTGCTTGTGAACCTTGACTCACCGCGCACCCCCTGACCTCTGAGACACCGCACCTGACCCCTGACCTCTGAGACACCGCGCCTGACCCCTGAGACGCTGCTTGTGAACCTTGACTCACCGCGCACCCCCTGACCTCTGAGACACCGCACCTGACCCCTGACCTCTGAGACACCGCGCCTGACCCCTGAGGCACTGCTTGTGAACCTTGACTCACTGCGCACCCCCTGACCTCTGAGACACCGCGCCTGACCCGAGACCTGACTCCGAGAGGTCAGGCACAGTGTCTCAGAAGTCAGGGGTCATGCGCGGTCTCTCAGGGGTCAGGGGTTTCCCTGACCTCTGAAAGACCCGGAGAGGATTCAGAGTGAAAACGGTTCCCTCATGTTTATTGACCTCTAATAACTGAGATCAGTGATGCCTGTGATCAGCTCAAACACACGCTGCGCTGACTGAGAGAAACGGCATCATGAGAGATTGGGGAGCAGTGTTTTATAGGCGGGTCATTTCTGACCCGGAACACCACAAGTGTAACAGAGTGGGGAAAACTCCAAAAAAGTTAGATAGTTTTGGGCAGTTAGTCATACCCTGTGTGAGCGAAGTCAGCAGCCGTTAGTGATTCTCATCTATCCTGTGTGAGGTTTTATTTTCTTCACTAAATTGATTGTAATTCTAAAGTTCACTCATTCTCATTTCCCACACCATTTTAACTATATAAAAAGTTCAATATTTATAGGATTTAATAATTATAAATAATTTTATTCAATGGCACTATTTGTATTTTTCAATAAATGTTACTTGAGAAAAGACAAGAAAACAGTCAGTAGTAAAACTGAAAAACAGAAATGAGAAGCAATAAAGAGCAGAGAGAGTTGGGATTATTAGTACCGTAACACAGCCGTGTTCGCTGCATTTACACGGCTAGATCTGATTATGCACAGATGTGTTCGGACATGCAAAAGTAAAAAATTATTTTTAAAAACCCTTTTTAGGAGAAACCATTAGATCTGCAATCATTAGAAAATGTCAAACTAATTATTGTTCATATTTCATTAATGATTTTGAAGCATGTTTTTTTTTTTCATCAATTTGTAACCCATATGAAAGTTTTTGAAACCGTTGACAGTCGTGGATGTTTTGTATGACCCTGTCCTAGATTTCACTGAGCACATTATTTTTATTGTAATTCTAATTTTAAGTAAAATATTTTACTGGTGATTTAAATAAGTTTGTCTTTTTTACAAGTCCATGTTCAAGTGATGTGTAGAGCAGTGTTAGGAGCGGAAGCTGATGATGTTTTAGTCTTGAGATCATCCGTGAGGAGTCCGGCTGAGATTCGGCTGAGATCCGTCAGGAGTCCGGCTGAGATTCGTCAGGAGTCCGGCTGAGATTCGGCTGAGATCCGTCAGGAGTCCGGCTGAGATTCGGCTGAGATCCGTCAGGAGTCCGGCTGAGATCCGTCAGGAGTCCGGCTGAGATTCGGCTGAGATCCGTCAGGAGTCCGGCTGAGATCCGTCAGGAGTCCGGCTGAGATTCGTCAGGAGTCTGGCTGAGATCCGTCAGGAGTCTGGCTGAGATCCGTCAGGAGTCCGGCTGAGATCCGTCAGGAGTCTGGCTGAGATTCGGCTGAGATCCATCAGGAGTCCGGCTGAGATCCGTCAGGAGTCTGGCTGAGATTCGGCTGAGATCCGTCAGGAGTCCGGCTGAGATTCGGCTGAGATCCGTCAGGAGTCTGGCTGAGATCCGTCAGGAGTCTGGCTGAGATTCGGCTGAGATCCGCCAAGAGTCCGGCTGAGATTCGGCTGAGATCCGTCAGGAGTCCGGCTGAGATTCGTCAGGAGTCCGGCTGAGATTCGGCTGAGATCCGTCAGGAGTCCGGCTGAGATCCGTCAGGAGTCCGGCTGAGATTCGTCAGGAGTCTGGCTGAGATCCGTCAGGAGTCTGGCTGAGATCCGTCAGGAGTCCGGCTGAGATCCGTCAGGAGTCTGGCTGAGATTCGGCTGAGATCCGTCAGGAGTCCGGCTGAGATCCGTCAGGAGTCTGGCTGAGATCCGTCAGGAGTCTGGCTGAGATTCGGCTGAGATCCGCCAAGAGTCCGGCTGAGATCCGGCTCAGGTCAGTCACACACTAGTGAACACTGAGCTTTAGTTGACGAGTAGAAGACGCCTCATCTGAGACTCTTAACCCTTCACTATAGATGCAGTGTTCATGAGCTGGTGTTAGTTCTGTCACACAGCAGGACTGTTTCAGGAAACTGGTTCGGTGAAAGGTTGTTAACTAAACGCGTATAGTCAAACTATTTTATAAATTCTTCACTTTTTTTATGTTGGTGTGTGTTAGCATGGATCACAGCACATATCTGGAGAGTTAGCAGATGGTTGAAGCTCAACACACACTTTTCATGAGGTTTATTTGTACAGTAAGTGACACCAGAGTCTCGTGAGGTCTGGCCGTACCGACCGGTGGAAAACTGAGAAACCGTAACGTTTGACAGATACACACACTACAAACACAAGATTCTCTCGGAAAAGTTCTTTCCATTTCCTCAAATAGTGTTTCTTTGTAACAGAACATTTTCCCTCCATGAACAGAAATATGGATCTATACGAATCAAAACCAAAACAGGCAAAAACAAACTCACAACAACAAAGAAACAGAGTAACTGTCAGTCAAAGAGTCTCTGATACATTCATCTCCAGCAAAACACACACACACAAATAAACACTTTGGTCGTAACACCGTCTGTCCCAAACAGAAACACGACGCCAAGACGCTTTTGACTGAAACGTAACATTTTCTGCTGTAAAGTGCACATCTTGAGGCTTTCCTAACTGCTCACACACACACACACTCGTTTAAGTGTTACTGAAGACGCATCAGTGTTCGTTTCAGCCACTGACACTTCTGAGAATATAAACACACAGAGCAAAGCTGAAAAACAGATCAAAATATAAATGTGTGTCAGTTTCATCACCACCCTTGACCCCTGACCCTGACCTGATGGGTCTTTTCTCTTCAAACTCTTGGTTTCAGTAACTCACTGCAGTCTTAAATATCAGACTGCAAAACACCTGCAACGCTGGAGTATCTTTCCTATGAGAACGTCACATCCCGAGCTAAAATAATA
>CM040821.1:135894-145894 GCA_022828995.1 Vimba vimba | reverse complement strand
GCAGTGAGCGTTACTACAGTGAGTGTTACTACAGTTAGCGTTACTACAGTGAGTGTTACTGCAGTGAGCGTTACTGCAGTGAGTGTTACTGCAGTGAGCGTTACTACAGTGAGCGTTACTACAGTTAGCGTTACTGCAGTGAGCGTTACTGCAGTGAGCGTTACTACAGTGAGTGTTACTGCAGTGAGCGTTACTACAGTGAGTGTTACTACAGTGAGCGTTACTACAGTGAGCGTTACTACAGTGAGCGTTACTACAGTGAGTGTTACTACAGTTAGCGTTACTACAGTGAGCGTTACTACAGTGAGCGTTACTACAGTGAGCGTTACTGCAGTGAGCGTTACTGCAGTGAGCGTTACTGCAGTGAGCATTACTACAGTGAGTGTTACTACAGTGAGTGTTACTACAGTGAGTGTTACTACAGTGAGCGTTACTGCAGTGAGCGTTACTGCAGTGAGCGTTACTGCAGTGAGCGTTACTACAGTGAGCGTTACTACAGTGAGTGTTACTACAGTTAGCGTTACTACAGTGAGTGTTACTACAGTTAGCGTTACTGCAGTGAGTGTTACTACAGTGAGTGTGAGTAGTATGAAGCTGCAGACTCCCGCACCCAGAGTCCCGCATTCTCAGACCCCTCGTTTTTCGAGACAGCGCCTCCTATCAAATTGGATCGGATAAACATGTGAAGAACTTAAGCTGAAACGTGAGTATTGTCAATTTTATTTAGCGAATCATACTTGTTCCTTTAATTGCTCCTTTAATTTTTTTTTTTATTATTATTGTTTGCAAGCTATGGGCGCAGGTTTGCCTTCTGGACAGACGAGGCAAAATGCTTATTAGAGGCAAAAACACAACCTCTGTATAGGCTAAAAAGAAGCACCACACATGATGTCCCACAGCACGTCCAAGCAGTCCAAGATCGGACAAGAACCGAAGAAACACTGGTGGACTGCATTGTGACTTCAAAGGGAACAGAGCAGCATTTAGTTGTACTGAAATGGTCCTTTTTCACCATTTAAAGATTAGCATTCCTAAATGACTCACCCAGGGCTGTGATCATTGTCAACTTCAACATTGTCAATTGATTATCCAGTATGCTCTTAGCTATATTTTTAATGGTTATGCCAATTATTCATTGATGGCTTGTGTATATATAAAACAACACTTTTTGTTTGCCCCGCAGGATGTTCTCAATGGGAAACCATCAAAGTGGTTCCCCCTAAAGCCACGTGTGCCAGTCTACATGGACAGTGAGCAGCAGTGTGCCATTCTTTTTCAACACCTCAAAGCTCTGCTGGATAATTGTAAAACCAACTGAACTTCATCTGTGAGGTAGTCCTGAGGTAGGCCCGAACATGTTTGTCAATTGGATTGTTTCTACTATTGCCATATATGCAGTGTTTTATTTATTTATTTATATGGACAGGCCATCATTCATGGCCTATGTGAGATGCAGGCATTATACTGGCAGGAGGCTGAGAAGGTGTTCCTCCGTGGCCCTACTTATCACCCTAGGTATGCTTGTAATTTGCATTTGCAAAAAAAACATTTATTTATTATTACACAATATTTTTGACAATGGCATTGAAGAATAACAAATTTTAAGAATCTATTTCAAATATGCTTCCGTACATAACATCATGGTAAAGAATATTGTATTTAGCTTTTAAGTTTAAGATCTCAGCAAAGTTGCAATTCCTGTTCTCTCCTTATTGTCTTTAATGGCTCATGGAGCCCCAGTTTCACTCAGACTGATGGGATTAGCACACGAATGATTCACTGAGAATCTCACCTTTTGTTCTGCAAATGGCTTTCGGACCCAAATGGCTCTTGGAGCCTTATACTGATTGAATTAGGATTGGCCAGACCCTCAGTCTAGGGTGTTACCTAAACCTGTTACATGCTTTGTTTGAATTTGTCTCCACCTTCAAAAGTCCCTCCTCCTAAAATGCCTATAAGACACCATGAACAGTTATGTACTTTAGATTGTTGGATGAACCGCAGCCACGCTCAATAAAGAAGAACTTCTGTTTGAATGCGATCCCAACGTCTCCTGGTCTGCTTTGATGAAAGAATAAAAGTTCCCAACAGCATTCATCTTTTATTTTAGTGAAGTCAAGGAATTTGACAGAGCGATTGCAAAAAGAATGAAAAAAGAAGGAACATTCGCCTACCAGAAAGTAATTATTTTACCTTATGCATTTACATTACATTTTACATTTATTCATTTAGCAGACGCTTTTATCCGAAGCGACTTATAAATGAGGAGGTTTTTTTTAATGCAATTGAAGACGAAAAGTAAAGTCACTAACACAATTCTTTCTTTGTTTTTTCTTTGCTTTGTCCTGTTTACAGCAAGATGGTGTTTAGGTGATTGTTAAATAAAGTACAGAATTGTTTATTATTGGTGTTTTGTCTATTCTTATTTGAGTTTTGCTTCGCATTCAAAATATCAAAAAACAGGTTTTGTAATGTTAGCATGGTATAATGTTAATTAGACCATTATAGGTTGAATGAAAGAAAAATTGGAATTTGAATGAAAAAAATATTGTAGCAATATAATATCACATAATATTTTTCAGAAAATAGTTCAATCTGTAATTGTATCCCTTCCATCAGTAATTTTCTTTCAATTACACCCACGCTCAAAAAATAACTACTGGATAATTTGTTAGTCAGAGAACACGATGAGTTTTTTTGGCACATGCATTAAGCAAGGAACGCAAATATTTATTTGGATAATTTGACCGTAAATATTTGAATAATATTTGAACGAGACCGTAATATTGCATCCTATTGTTTTCAATGGCATTTGGATAAGGGTGTTATACGATCTTCAGAACAGCAGGAGGCGCTGTCTCGAAAAACGAGGGGTCTGAGAATGCGGGACTCTGGGTGCGGGACTGTAGCTGCAGGCTCCGAGTCTGCATAATATTGGTGAGTGTTACTACAGTGAGTGTTACTACAGTGAGTGTTACTACAGTGAGTGTTACTACAGTGAGTGTTACTGCAGTGAGTGTTACTGCAGTGAGTGTTCCTACAGTGAGTGTTACTACAGTGAGTGTTACTACAGTTAGTGTTACTACAGTGAGTGTTACGTGTTACTACAGTGAGTGTTACTACAGTGAGTGTTACTACAGTGAGTGTTACTACAGTGAGTGTTACTACAGTGAGTGTTACTGCAGTGAGTGTTCCTACAGTGAGTGTTACTACAGTGAGTGTTACTGCAGTGAGTGTTACTGCAGTGAGTGTTCCTACAGTGAGTGTTACTACAGTTAGTGTTACGTGTTACTACAGTGAGTGTTACTGCAGTGAGTGTTACTACAGTTAATGTTACGTGTTACTACAGTGAGTGTTACTGCAGTGAGTGTTACTACAGTGAGTGTTACTACAGTGAGTGTTACGTGTTACTACAGTGTTACTGCAGTGAGTGTTACTGCAGTGAGTGTTACTACAGTGAGTGTTACTACAGTGAGTGTTACTACAGTTAGTGTTACGTGTTACTGCAGTGAGTGTTACTGCAGTGAGTTACTACAGTTAGTGTTACGTGTTACTACAGTGAGTGTTACTACAGTGAGTGTTACGTGTTACTACAGTGAGTGTTACTACAGTGAGTGTTACTACAGTGAGTGTTACGTGTTACTACAGTGTTACTGCAGTGAGTGTTACTGCAGTGAGTGTTCCTACAGTGAGTGTTACTACAGTGAGTGTTACTACAGTTAGTGTTACTACAGTGAGTGTTACGTGTTACTGCAGTGAGTGTTACTACAGTGAGTGTTACTACAGTGAGTGTTACGTGTTACTACAGTGAGTGTTACTGCAGTGAGTGTTACTACAGTGAGTGTTACTACAGTGAGTGTTACTACAGTGAGTGTTACTACAGTGAGTGTTACTACAGTGAGTGTTACTACAGTTAGTGTTACGTGTTACTACAGTGAGTGTTACTACAGTTAGTGTTACTACAGTGAGTTACTACAGTGAGTGTTACTACAGTGAGTGTTACTACAGTGAGTGTTACTACAGTTAGTGTTACGTTTTACTACAGTGAGTTACTACAGTGAGTGTTACTACAGTGAGTGTTACTACAGTGAGTGTTACTACAGTGAGTGTTACTACAGTGAGTGTTACTACAGTGAGTGTTACGTGTTACTACAGTGAGTTACTACAGTGAGTGTTACTACAGTGAGTGTTACTGCAGTGAGTGTTACTGCAGTGAGTGTTACTGCAGTGAGTGTTACTACAGTGAGTGTTACTACAGTGAGTGTTACTATAGTGAGTGTTACTACAGTGAGTGTTACTACAGTGAGTTACTACAGTGAGTGTTACTACAGTGAGTGTTACTACAGAGAGTGTTACTGCAGTGAGTGTTACTACAGTGAGTGTTACTACAGTGAGTGTTACTGCAATGAGTGTTACTGCAGTGAGTTACTACAGTGAGTGTTACTACAGTGAGTGTTACTACAGTGAGTGTTACTACAGTGAGTGTTACTGCAGTGAGTGTTCCTACAGTGAGTGTTACTGCAGTGAGTGTTACTACAGTGAGTGTTACTACAGTGAGTGTTACTACAGTGAGTGTTACTACAGTGAGTGTTACTACAGTGAGTGTTACTATAGTGAGTGTTACTACAGTGAGTGTTACTACAGTGAGTTACTACAGTGAGTGTTACTACAGTGAGTGTTACTACAGAGAGTGTTACTGCAGTGAGTGTTACTACAGTGAGTGTTACTACAGTGAGTGTTACTACAGAGAGTGTTACTGCAGTGAGTTACTACAGTGAGTGTTACTACAGTGAGTGTTACTACAGTGAGTGTTACTACAGTGAGTGTTACTGCAGTGAGTGTTCCTACAGTGAGTGTTACTGCAGTGAGTGTTACTACAGTGAGTGTTACTACAGTGAGTGTTACTGCAGTGAGTGTTACTACAGTGAGTGTTACTACAGTGAGTGTTACTACAGTGAGTGTTACTACAGTGAGTGTTACTACAGTGAGTGTTACTACAGTGAGTGTTACTACAGTGAGTGTTACTACAGTTAGTGTTACGTGTTACTACAGTGAGTTACTACAGTGAGTGTTACTACAGTGAGTGTTACTACAGTGAGTGTTACTACAGTGAGTGTTACTACAGTGAGTGTTACTGCAGTGAGTGTTACTGCAGTGAGTGTTACTGCAGTGAGTGTTACTACAGTGAGTGTTACTGCAATGAGTGTTACTGCAGTGAGTGTTACTACAGTGAGTGTTACTGCAATGAGTGTTACTGCAGTGAGTTACTACAGTGAGTGTTACTGCAATGAGTTACTGCAGTGAGTGTTACTACAGTGAGTGTTACTGCAGTGAGTGTTACTACAGTGAGTGTTACTGCAGTGAGTTACTACAGTGAGTGTTACTACAGTGAGTGTTACTGCAGTGAGTGTTACTACAGTGAGTGTTACTACAGTGAGTGTTACTACAGTGAGTGTTACTACAGTGAGTGTTACTGCAGTGAGTGTTACTGCAGTGAGTGTTACTGCAGTGAGTGTTACTACAGTGAGTGTTACTGCAATGAGTGTTACTGCAGTGAGTGTTACTACAGTGAGTGTTACTGCAATGAGTGTTACTGCAGTGAGTTACTACAGTGAGTGTTACTGCAATGAGTTACTGCAGTGAGTGTTACTACAGTGAGTGTTACTGCAGTGAGTGTTACTACAGTGAGTGTTACTACAGTGAGTGTTACTGCAGTGAGTTACTGCAGTGAGTGTTACTACAGTGAGTGTTACTGCAGTGAGTGTTACTACAGTGAGTGTTACTACAGTGAGTGTTACTACAGTGAGTGTTACTACAGTGAGTGTTACTGCAGTGAGTGTTACTACAGTGAGTGTTACTACAGTGAGTGTTACTGCAGTGAGTTACTGCAGTGAGTGTTACTACAGTGAGTGTTACTACAGTGAGTGTTACTACAGTGAGTGTTACTACAGTGAGTGTTACTGCAGTGAGTGTTACTACAGTGAGTGTTACTGCAGTGAGTTACTGCAGTGAGTGTTACTACAGTGAGTGTTACTGCAGTGAGTGTTACTACAGTGAGTGTTACTACAGTGAGTGTTACTACAGTGAGTGTTACTACAGTTAGTGTTACGTGTTACTACAGTGAGTGTTACTACAGTGAGTGTTACTACAGTGAGTGTTACTGCAGTGAGTGTTACTGCAGTGAGTGTTACTGCAGTGAGTGTTACTACAGTGAGTGTTACTGCAGTGAGTGTTACTACAGTGAGTGTTACTGCAGTGAGTGTTACTACAGTGAGTGTTACTACAGTGAGTGTTACTACAGTGAGTGTTACTACAGTTAGTGTTACGTGTTACTACAGTGAGTTACTACAGTGAGTGTTACTACAGTGAGTGTTACTACAGTGAGTGTTACTACAGTGAGTGTTACTGCAGTGAGTGTTCCTACAGTGAGTGTTACTGCAGTGAGTGTTACTACAGTGAGTGTTACTACAGTGAGTGTTACTACAGTGAGTGTTACTGCAGTGAGTGTTCCTACAGTGAGTGTTACTACAGTGAGTGTTACTACAGTGAGTGTTACTACAGTGAGTGTTACTACAGTTAGTGTTACGTGTTACTACAGTGAGTGTTACTACAGTGAGTGTTACTACAGTGAGTGTTACTGCAGTGAGTGTTACTGCAGTGAGTGTTACTGCAGTGAGTGTTACTACAGTGAGTGTTACTGCAGTGAGTGTTACTACAGTGAGTGTTACTGCAATGAGTGTTACTGCAGTGAGTTACTACAGTGAGTGTTACTGCAATGAGTTACTGCAGTGAGTGTTACTACAGTGAGTGTTACTGCAGTGAGTGTTACTACAGTGAGTGTTACTGCAGTGAGTTACTACAGTGAGTGTTACTGCAATGAGTTACTGCAGTGAGTTACTACAGTGAGTGTTACTACAGTGAGTGTTACTACAGTGAGTTACTGCAGTGAGTGTTACGTGTTACTACAGTGAGTGTTACGTGTTACTACAGTGAGTTACTACAGTAAGTGTTACTGCAGTGTTACTACAGTGAGTGTTACGTGTTACTACAGTGAGTGTTACTACAGTAAGTGTTACGTGTTACTACAGTGAGTGTTACTACAGTGAGTGTTGCGTGTTACTACAGTGAGTTACTACAGTAAGTGTTACTGCAGTGTTACTACAGTGAGTGTTACTACAGTGAGTGTTACGTGTTACTACAGTGAGTGTTACTACAGTAAGTGTTACTACAGTAAGTGTTACTACAGTGAGTGTTACTACAGTGAGTGTTACTACAGTGAGTGTTACTACAGTGAGTGTTGCGTGTTACTACAGTGAGTGTTGCGTGTTACTACAGTGAGTGTTGCGTGTTACTACAGTGAGTGTTGCGTGTTACTACAGTGAGTGTTACTACAGTAAACCCATGGTGTTGTTGCTGATCAGTGGACGTGAAGTCTATGTAACTGTTATACAGTGTTTCTCCTGGATGATCGGCGCTGCTGATCTGAGATCTGTGGTTTATAACAGAGTTTCTCACTGGATCTCCAGCGCTGTGTGACGTGAGATCGAGATCTGTCTATTATCGGTCCGCACTAATAAACGGTCCGTGAAGCACAAACAAGTAGTGCAGTTTCGGTCCGCTTTCATTTTGGTTGCCATGTAATGCTGGGCAACTATACCGTGTTCTGGTCGCACAGGAAGGAGAAACGGCCGCAAAATGCCTGTCATAAAAACACGTGTGTGTTCATTTATACAACTGGATAATTGTTTCATCCAATAAGACGACATGCGCATAAACTACAACAGAAACACGTTTACTGAATAAAACCCTCAGCGGAGACTGTGATTGGATAACTGGAGTAACCAGCGGACCATTGGCGTTGCAGCGTCTCTAATGTTGGTTTGGTGTTTCCGAGACGCCGGAGTCGAAGTGTGTGATCAGAATGATCTGGTGTGATTCCCTCCAGAAGCGTCTCACACACACGAGTGTTTTCCCGCACACGACAGCGCTCACTGTGTTTCGTCTGACGCTCGACACACACTCGTTTATGATGGAGGGAAGAGAGTCCGACTGCAGAAACGTAGAGTTTATTCCTGATATTCTGCAGTTTCACAGGAAGAGATGATGATGTTCTCTTCAACAAGACGGAAACACTGCTAATGTTTTATGCCTTATTCCAACTGTGGATGTAAACGTGTGTATGTCATCCATGTCTCAATCAGATCTCGATCAGTGTGTGTACCGTTAGGGTCAGGGTTTCTTCAGCCAGAGAGTGTGTGTATGTGTGTGTGTGTGAGTTTGCACCTTCAGGTAGGATCGCAGCGAGAGCCACATCTTGATGTTCTGCACTTTCTTCAGACGGAAATGAGGGACTTCAGATTTCCTGGCTCTCCGCGCCGACGTCAGGTGACCAAACAACTTCGCAAACAGCAGCCGCTGAGAGAGAGAGAGAGTGAGCTCATACACTCACACACACACTCTCACACACACTCTCACACACACTCTCACACACACTCTCACACACACTCTCACACACACTCTCACACACACTCTCACACACACTCTCACACACACTCTCACACTCTAACACACTCACACTCTCACCTGCTTGTACGTTCTCTCGGCGACGCTGAGCAGGAAGAAGAAGAGCCAGACGAGACACACTCGCACCAGCAGGCTCACACACACCATGCCGATCACGAGCGGGTCAGTGGAGCCGATGGCGATGGACAGGATTTCTCCGGCCGGGAGCGACGACAGCAGATCCTCGTCTTTATACTGGAACAGTCGGAACGCCAGCGGAGTCAATCCCAGCGCCACCGACGCCAGATTCCCAAAGATCTGATAGCCGATCCCTGGAGTGCAGAGATTCACCTGAGACGAGACACACACACACATGGTGAGATTCACACACACGCTCATCACGAGACGACACACACACACTCTCATCACGAGACGACACACACTCTAATCACGAGACACACACACACACACACACACACACGGTGAGATTCACACTCACTCACTCACACACACTCACAGACTCACACACTCAGACTCACACACACGGTGATATTCACACTCACACACTCAGACTCTCACACACACACACACACTCACACTCAGACTCAAACTCACACACTCAGACTCATACACACACACACACACACTCACTCAGACTCACACACTCTCAGACTCACACACACACACACACACTCTCAGACTCACACTCAGACTCACACACACTCAGACTCACTCAGACTCACACACACACTCACAGACTCACACACTCAGACTCACACACACTCACACACACACTCAGACTCACACACACACTCAGACTCACACACCACGCTCATCACGAGACGACACACACACACTCTCATCACGAGACGACACACACACACTCTAATCACGAGACACACACACACACACACACACGGTGAGATTCACACTCACTCACTCACACACACACACTCACAGACTCACACACTCAGACTCACACACACGGTGATATTCACACTCACACGCTCAAACTCTCACACACACACACACACACACACACACACTCACACTCAGACTCATACATACATACATACACACACACACACACACACATACTCTCAGACTCAGACTCACACACATACACACACACTCAGACTCACACACACTCAGACTCACTCAGACTCACAGACTCAGACTCACACACTCAGACTCACTCAGACTCACACACACACACACTCAGACTCACACACACACTCAGACTCACACACACACACACACACACACTCAGACTCACACACACACACACTCAGACTCACACACACACACACACACACACACACACACTCACACACAGACTCACACACAGACTCACACACACACACACAGACTCACACACACACACACAGACTCACACACACACTCAGACTCACACACTCACACACACTCAGACTCACACACACACAGACTCACACACACACTCACCCGGTTCATGATCATGCCGCTGATCTCCAGCACA
>CM040821.1:102500-115000 GCA_022828995.1 Vimba vimba | reverse complement strand
TCACGTGTGTGTGTGTCTGTGTGTGTGATGCGGATGTTGATGTTGTTCTGACCCGGTTCAGATGTCTCTGGCTCAGCGGGTTCTGCTCACCTGGATCTTCTCGCTGGTGTGTGTGAGTGTGTGTGTGAGTGTGTGAGTGTGTGTGTGTGATGCTGATGCTGATGTTGTTCTGACCCAGTTCAGATGTCTCTGGCTCAGCGGGTTCTGCTGACCTGGATCTTCTCGCTGGTGTTCCTCATCCTGCTGGTGCTGAAGCTGGACGGGAAGGTGAAGTGGAGCTGGTTCCTGGTGTTCCTGCCGGTGTGGGTCCTGGACGGGCTTCTGCTGCTGCTGCTGGGGGTGAAGGTGGCGGGCCGGTGCCGGGCCGGGTTCGACCCGCGGCTCAAGGTCTGGTACCTGCTGGCGCTGATGATGAAGCTGGGCTTCTGTGTGACTCTGTGCGCTCGACTGGAGCAGATCATCATCCTCAGACCGCTCTTCATCTGTGTGCCACTGTGGGGCCTGCTAACCGGAGCCCTGATCCAGCTGGGCTTCAACATGAGGAGCGACTGACACACACACACACACACACACACACACACACACACACACACACACACACACTGTGGGGCCTGCTAACCGGAGCCCTGATCCAGCTGGGCTTCAACATGAGGAGCGACTGACACACACACACACACACACACACACACTGTGGGGCCTGCTAACCGGAGCCCTGATCCAGCTGGGCTTCAACATGAGGAGCGACTGACACACACACACACACACACACACACACACACACACACACACACACACACACACTGTGGGGCCTGCTAACCGGAGCCCTGATCCAGCTGGGCTTCAACATGAGGAGCGACTGACACACACACACACATTCAGTACACAAATTGGACTCTTAAAGTTTGATATTTGAAGAGTTCAGATGCAAAAGCCTGTAAGTGCCATCTGAAATTTTCTTCTAGAATGATCATTTTTATCAAGCTCGTAAATTTAAGTTCAGTAATTTCACTTAAATGACAATTAATAGGTTATTTTCATTGCCATTTAAGTGAAATTATTGAACTTAAATTTACGAGCTTGATAAAAATGATCATTCTAGAAGAAAATTTCAGATGGCACTTACAGGCTTTTGCATCTGAATTCTTCATTTATACATTTAATTTCAGGTCAGAAATAATAAGTGAGTTTATTTCTTTGTTTTCATCCTATAAATGTCCGTTAGGGTTTAAGCTGCCGCTGGGTTAGGGTTTGGGTTTAAGCTGCCGCTGGGTTAGGGTTTGGGTTTAAGCTGCCGCTGGGTTAGGGTTTGGGTTTAAGCTGCCGCTGGGTTAGGGTTAGGGTTTAAGCTGCCGCTGGGTTAGGGTTTGGGTTTAAGCTGCCGCTGGGTTAGGGTTTAAGCTGCCGCTGGGTTTGCGTTTAAGCTGCCGCTGGGTTTGGGTTTAAGCTGCCGCTGGGTTAGGGTTTAAGCTGCCGCTGGGTTAGGGTTTAAGCTGCCGCTGGGTTAGGGTTTGGGTTTAAGCTGCCGCTGGGTTAGGGTTTGCGTTTAAGCTGCCGCTGGGTTAGGGTTTGGGTTTAAGCTGCCGCTGGGTTAGGGTTTAAGCTGCCGCTGGGTTAGGGTTTAAGCTGCCGCTGGGTTTGCGTTTAAGCTGCCGCTGGGTTTGGGTTTAAGCTGCCGCTGGGTTAGGGTTTAAGCTGCCGCTGGGTTAGGGTTTGGGTTTAAGCTGCCGCTGGGTTTGCGTTTAAGCTGCCGCTGGGTTTGGGTTTAAGCTGCCGCTGGGTTAGGGTTTGGGTTTAAGCTGCCGCTGGGTTTGGGTTTAAGCTGCCGCTGGGTTTGGGTTTAAGCTGCCGCTGGGTTAGGGTTTAAGCTGCCGCTGGGTTAGGGTTTAAGCTGCCGCTGGGTTAGGGTTTAAGCTGCCGCTGGGTTAGGGTTTAAGCTGCCGCTGGGTTTGGGTTTAAGCTGCCGCTGGGTTTGGGTTTAAGCTGCCGCTGGGTTTGGGTTTAAGCTGCCGCTGGGTTAGGGTTTGGGTTTAAGCTGCCGCTGGGTTAGGGTTTAAGCTGCCGTTGGGTTTGGGTTTAAGCTGCCGCTGGGTTAGGGTTTGGGTTTAAGATGCCGCTGGGTTAGGGTTTGGGTTTAAGCTGTCGCTGGGTTAGGGTTTGGGTTTAAGCTGCCGCTGGGTTAGGGTTAGGGTTTAAGCTGCCGCTGGGTTAGGGTTTGGGTTTAAGCTGCCGCTGGGTTTGGGTTTAAGCTGCCGCTGGGTTTGGGTTTAAGCTGCCGCTGGGTTAGGGTTTGGGTTTAAGATGCCGCTGGGTTAGGGTTTGGGTTTAAGCTGCCGCTGGGTTAGGGTTAGGGTTTAAGCTGCCGCTGGGTTAGGGTTTGGGTTTAAGCTGTCGCTGGGTTAGGGTTTGGGTTTAAGCTGCCGCTGGGTTAGGGTTTGGGTTTAAGCTGCCGCTGGGTTTGGGTTTAAGCTGCCGCCGGGTTAGGGTTTAAGCTGCCGCCGGGTTTGGGTTTAAGCTGCCGCTGGGTTAGGGTTTGGGTTTAAGCTGCCGCTGGGTTTGGGTTTAAGCTGCCGCTGGGTTTGGGTTTAAGCTGCCGCCGGGTTAGGGTTTAAGATGCCGCCGGGTTAGGGTTTAAGCTGCCGCCGGGTTAGGGTTTAAGCTGCCGCCGGGTTTGGGTTTAAGCTGCCGCCGGGTTTGGGTTTAAGCTGCCGCTGGGTTAGCTAACCCATCCTGTAAATGTCCGTTTAAATGCACATTTGGTTCCGCATGTTTATTTCCTGATGCTCATTAACTGATGAACACAATCCTGAATAAACCAGCATAAACGTGTGTGTTCTTCTGTCCTCGTTCATCACAGCGTCTGAGAGTGAAGCATCAGTCCACATCGAGCTTGTACAGCCAATCACAACAGCATATGCTAATGAAGGTCAAAGGTCATGGTTATTTCTAACCCTAACCCTTAACCCCTGACCCAATGACCTGATGGAGTGGATATGATCATTAGTGAGGACTGCAGGATTACTGGAGTCTCCGTGAAGAGTTTAACTGGTCATTATCATACGTATAGTAAGATGGAGGAAATGACAGAATCAGGACAGTGTGTGCGGGACAGTGTGTGTGCGGGACAGTGTGTGTGCGGGACAGTGTGTGTGTGCGGGACAGTGTGTGTGTGCGGGACAGTGTGTGTGCGGGACAGCGTGTGTGTGCGGGACAGCGTGTGTGCGGGACAGCGTGTGTGTGCGGGACAGCGTGTGTGTGCGGGACAGTGTGTGCGTGCGGGACAGTGTGTGCGTGCGGGACAGTGTGTGTGCGGGACAGTGTGTGTGTGCGGGACAGTGTGTGTGCGGGACAGTGTGTGTGCGGGACTGTGTGTGTGCGGGACAGTGTGTGTGCGGGACAGTGTGTGTGTATGCGGGACAGTGTGTGTGTGCGGGACAGTGTGTGTGCGGGACAGCGTGTGTGTGCGGGACAGCGTGTGTGTGCGGGACAGCGTGTGTGTGCGGGACAGCGTGTGTGTATGCGGGACAGTGTGTGTGTGCGGGACAGTGTGTGTGCGGGACAGTGTGTGTGTGCGGTACAGTGTGTGTGCGGGACAGTGTGTGTGTGCGGGACAGTGTGTGTGCGGGACAGTGTGTGTGCGGGACAGTGTGTGTGCGGGACTGTGTGTGTGCGGGACAGTGTGTGTGCGGGACAGTGTGTGTGCGGGACAGTGTGTGTGCGGGACAGTGTGTGTGTATGCGGGACAGTGTGTGTGTGCGGGACAGTGTGTGTGTGCGGGACAGCGTGTGTGTGCGGGACAGCGTGTGTGTGCGGGACAGCGTGTGTGTGCGGGACAGCGTGTGTGTATGCGGGACAGTGTGTGTGTGCGGGACAGTGTGTGTGCGGGACAGTGTGTGTGTGCGGTACAGTGTGTGTGCGGGACAGTGTGTGTGTGCGGGACAGTGTGTGTGCGGGACAGTGTGTGTGTGCGGGACAGTGTGTGTGCGGGACTGTGTGTGTGCGGGACAGTGTGTGTGCGGGACAGTGTGTGTGCGGGACAGTGTGTGTGTATGCGGGACAGTGTGTGTGTGCGGGACAGTGTGTGTGCGGGACAGCGTGTGTGTGCGGGACAGCGTGTGTGTGCGGGACAGCGTGTGTGTGCGGGACAGTGTGTGTGCGGGACTGTGTGTGTGCGGGACAGTGTGTGTGCGGGACAGTGTGTGTGTATGCGGGACAGTGTGTGTGTGCGGGACAGTGTGTGTGCGGGACAGTGTGTGTGCGGGACAGTGTGTGTGTATGCGGGACAGTGTGTGTGTGCGGGACAGTGTGTGTGCGGGACAGCGTGTGTGTGCGGGACAGCGTGTGTGTGCGGGACAGTGTGTGTGCGGGACTGTGTGTGTGCGGGACAGTGTGTGTGCGGGACAGTGTGTGTGCGGGACAGTGTGTGTGCGGGACAGTGTGTGTGCGGGACAGTGTGTGTGTATGCGGGACAGTGTGTGTGTGCGGGACAGTGTGTGTGCGGGACAGTGTGTGTGCGGGACAGTGTGTGTGTATGCGGGACAGTGTGTGTGTGCGGGACAGTGTGTGTGCGGGACAGCGTGTGTGTGCGGGACAGCGTGTGTGTGCGGGACAGTGTGTGTGCGGGACTGTGTGTGTGCGGGACAGTGTGTGTGCGGGACAGTGTGTGTGCGGGACAGTGTGTGTGCGGGACAGTGTGTGTGCGGGACAGTGTGTGTGTATGCGGGACAGTGTGTGTGTGCGGGACAGTGTGTGTGCGGGACAGTGTGTGTGCGGGACAGTGTGTGTGTGCGGGACAGTGTGTGTGTGCGGGACTGTGTGTGTGCGGGACAGTGTGTGTTTGCGGGACAGCGTGTGTGCGGGACAGCGTGTGTGCGGGACAGTGTGTGTGTGCGGGACTGTGTGTGTGCGGGACAGCGTGTGTTTGCGGGACAGCGTGTGTGTGCGGGACAGTGTGTGTGCGGGACAGTGTGTTTGCGGGACAGTGTGTGTTTGCGGGACAGTGTGTGTGCGGGACAGTGTGTGTTTGCGGGACAGTGTGTGTGCGGGACAGTGTGTGTGCGGGACAGCGTGTGTGTGCGGGACAGCGTGTGTGTGCGGGACAGTGTGTGTGCGGGACTGTGTGCGGGACAGGACAGTGTGTGTGTGGGACAGTGTGTGTGCGGGACAGTGTGTGTGCGGGACAGTGTGTGTGCGGGACAGTGTGTGTGCGGGACAGTGTGTGTGCGGGACAGTGTGTGTGTGCGGGACAGGACAGTGTGTACGGGACAGGACAGTGTGTGTGTGCGGGACAGTGTGTGTGCGGGACAGTGTGTGTGCGGGACAGCGTGTGTGTGCGGGACAGCGTGTGTGTGCGGGACAGTGTGTGTGCGGGACAGTGTGTGTGCGGGACAGTGTGCGTGTGTGGGACAGTGTGTGTGTGCGGGACAGGACAGTGTGTGTGTGGGACAGTGTGTGTGCGGGACAGTGTGCGTGTGCGGGACAGGACAGTGTGTGTGTGCGGGACAGTGTGTGTGCGGGACAGTGTGTGTGCGGGACAGTGTGTGTGCGGGACAGTGTGTGTGCGGGACAGTGTGTGTGTGCGGGACAGGACAGTGTGTGTGCGGGACAGGACAGTGTGTACGGGACAGGACAGTGTGTGTGCGGGACAGTGTGTGTGCGGGACAGTGTGTGTGCGGGACAGTGTGTGTGCGGGACAGTGCGTGTGTGCGGGACAGGACAGTGTGTATGGGACAGGACAGTGTGTGTGCGGGACAGTGTGTGTGCGGGACAGTGTGTGTGCGGGACAGTGTGTGTGCGGGACAGTGTGTGTGTGCGGGACAGTGTGTGTGCGGGACAGTGTGTTTGCGGGACAGTGTGCGTGCGGGACAGTGTGTGTGTGTGGGACTGTGTGTGTGCGGGACAGGACAGTGTGTGTGCGGGACAGTGTGTGTGTGCGGGACAGTGTGTGTGCGGGACAGGACAGTGTGTGTGCGGGACAGTGTGTGTGTGCGGGACAGTGTGTGTGTGCGGGACAGTGTGTGTACGGGACAGTGTGTGTGTGCGGGACAGTGTGTGTGTGCGGGACTGTGTGTGCGGGACAGTGTGTGTGTGTGTGGGACAGTGTGTGTACGGGACAGTGTGTGTGTGTGCGGGACAGTGTGTGTGTGTGCGGGACAGTGTGTTTGTGCGGGACAGTGTGTGTGTGCGGGACAGTGTGTGTACGGGACAGTGTGTGTGTGCGGGACAGTGTGTGTGCGGGACAGTGTGTTTGCGGGACAGTGTGTGTGCGGGACAGTGTGTGTACAGGACAGTGTGTGTGTGCGGGACAGTGTGTGTGCGGGACAGTGTGTGTACGGGACAGTGTGTGTGTGCGGGACAGTGTGTGTGCGGGACAGTGTGTTTGCGGGACAGTGTGCGTGCGGGACAGTGTGTGTGTGTGGGACTGTGTGTGTGCGGGACAGGACAGTGTGTGTGCGGGACAGTGTGTGTGTGCGGGACAGTGTGTGTGCGGGACAGGACAGTGTGTGTGCGGGACAGTGTGTGTATGCGGGACAGTGTGTGTGTGCGGGACAGTGTGTGTACGGGACAGTGTGTGTGTGCGGGACAGTGTGTGTGTGCGGGACTGTGTGTGCGGGACAGTGTGTGTTTGCGGGACAGTGTGTGTGCGGGACAGTGTGTGTTTGCGGGACAGTGTGTGTGCGGGACAGTGTGTGTGCGGGACAGCGTGTGTGTGCGGGACAGCGTGTGTGTGCGGGACAGTGTGTGTGCGGGACTGTGTGTGTGTGCGGGACTGTGTGTGTGTGCGGGACAGGACAGTGTGTGTGCGGGACAGTGTGTGTGCGGGACAGTGTGTGTGCGGGACAGTGTGTGTGCGGGACAGCGTGTGTGTGCGGGACAGCGTGTGTGTGCGGGACAGTGTGTGTGCGGGACAGTGTGTGTGTGCGGGACAGGACAGTGTGTGTGTGGGACAGTGTGTGTGCGGGACAGTGTGTGTGCGGGACAGTGTGTGTGCGGGACAGTGTGTGTGTGCGGAACAGGACAGTGTGTACGGGACAGGACAGTGTGTGTGTGCGGGACAGTGTGTGTGCGGGACAGTGTGTGTGTGCGGAACAGGACAGTGTGTGTGTGCGGGACAGTGTGTGTGTGCGGGACAGCGTGTGTGTGCGGGACAGTGTGTGTGCGGGACAGGACAGTGTGTGTGCGGGACAGTGTGTGTGCGGGAAAGTGTGCGTGTGTGGGACAGTGTGCGTGTGTGGGACAGTGTGCGTGTGCGGGACAGGACGGTGTGTGTGCGGGACAGTGTGTGTGCGGGACAGTGTGTGTGCGGGACAGTGTGTGTGCGGGACAGTGTGTGTGCGGGACAGTGTGCGTGTGCGGGACAGGACAGTGTGTGTGCGGGACAGTGTGTGTGCGGGACAGTGTGTGTGCGGGACAGTGTGTGTGCGGGACAGTGTGTGTGCGGGACAGTGTGTGTGTGGGACAGTGTGCGTGTGCGGGACAGGACAGTGTGTGTGCGGGACAGTGTGTGTGTGGGACAGTGTGTGTGCGGGACAGGACAGTGTGTGTGCGGGACAGGACAGTGTGTGTGCGGGACAGTGTGTGTGCGGGACAGTGTGTGTGCGGGACAGTGTGTGTGCGGGACAGTGTGTGTGTGCGGGACAGTGTGTGTGCGGGACAGTGTGTTTGCGGGACAGTGTGCGTGCGGGACAGTGTGTGTGTGTGGGACTGTGTGTGTGCGGGACAGGACAGTGTGTGTGCGGGACAGTGTGTGTGTGCGGGACAGTGTGTGTGCGGGACAGGACAGTGTGTGTGCGGGACAGGACAGTGTGTACGGGACAGGACAGTGTGTGTGCGGGACAGTGTGTGTGCGGGACAGTGTGTGTGCGGGACAGTGTGTGTGTGCGGGACAGTGTGTGTGCGGGACAGTGTGTTTGCGGGACAGTGTGTGTACGGGACAGTGTGTGTGTGTGGGACTGTGTGTGTGCGGGACAGGACAGTGTGTGTGCGGGACAGTGTGTGTGTGCGGGACAGTGTGTGTGCGGGACAGGACAGTGTGTGTGCGGGACAGTGTGTGTATGCGGGACAGTGTGTGTGTGCGGGACAGTGTGTGTGTGCGGGACTGTGTGTGCGGGACAGTGTGTGTGGGACAGTGTGTGTACGGGACAGTGTGTGTGTGTGCGGGACAGTGTGTGTGTGCGGGACAGTGTGTGTGTGCGGGACAGTGTGTGTACGGGACAGTGTGTGTGTGCGGGACAGTGTGTGTGCGGGACAGTGTGTTTGCGGGACAGTGTGTGTGCGGGACAGTGTGTGTACAGGACAGTGTGTGTGTGCGGGACAGTGTGTGTGCGGGACAGTGTGTGTACGGGACAGTGTGTGTGTGCGGGACAGTGTGTGTGCGGGACAGTGTGTGTGCGGGACAGTGTGTGTGTGCGGGACAGTGTGTGTGCGGGACAGGACAGTGTGTGTGCGGGACAGTGTGTGTATGCGGGACAGTGTGTGTGTGCGGGACAGTGTGTGTACGGGACAGTGTGTGTGTGCGGGACAGTGTGTGTGTGCGGGACTGTGTGTGCGGGACAGTGTGTGTTTGCGGGACAGTGTGTGTGCGGGACAGTGTGTGTTTGCGGGACAGTGTGTGTGCGGGACAGTGTGTGTGCGGGACAGCGTGTGTGTGCGGGACAGTGTGTGTGTGTGGGACTGTGTGTGTGCGGGACAGTGTGTGTGCGGGACAGTGTGTGTGTATGCGGGACAGTGTGTGTGTGCGGGACAGTGTGTGTGCGGGACAGTGTGTGTGCGGGACAGTGTGTGTGCGGGACAGTGTGTGTGTATGCGGGACAGTGTGTGTGTGCGGGACAGTGTGTGTGCGGGACAGCGTGTGTGTGCGGGACAGCGTGTGTGTGCGGGACAGTGTGTGTGCGGGACAGTGTGTGTGTATGCGGGACAGTGTGTGTGTGCGGGACAGTGTGTGTGCGGGACAGTGTGTGTGCGGGACAGTGTGTGTGCGGGACAGTGTGTGTGTGCGGGACTGTGTGTGTGCGGGACAGTGTGTGTTTGCGGGACAGCGTGTGTGCGGGACAGTGTTTGTGCGGGACAGTGTGTGTGTGCGGGACAGTGTGTGTGTGCGGGACTGTGTGTGTGCGGGACAGCGTGTGTTTGCGGGACAGCGTGTGTGTGCGGGACAGTGTGTGTGCGGGACAGTGTGTTTGCGGGACAGTGTGTGTTTGCGGGACAGTGTGTGTGCGGGACAGTGTGTGTTTGCGGGACAGTGTGTGTGCGGGACAGTGTGTGTGCGGGACAGCGTGTGTGTGCGGGACAGCGTGTGTGTGCGGGACAGTGTGTGTGCGGGACTGTGTGTGTGTGCGGGACAGGACAGTGTGTGTGTGGGACAGTGTGTGTGCGGGACAGTGTGTGTGCGGGACAGTGTGTGTGCGGGACAGCGTGTGTGTGCGGGACAGCGTGTGTGTGCGGGACAGTGTGTGTGCGGGACAGTGTGTGTGTGCGGGACAGGACAGTGTGTGTGTGGGACAGTGTGTGTGCGGGACAGTGTGTGTGCGGGACAGTGTGTGTGCGGGACAGTGTGTGTGCGGGACAGGACAGTGTGTGTGTGGGACAGTGTGTGTGCGGGACAGTGTGTGTGCGGGACAGTGTGTGTGTGCGGGACAGTGTGTGTGTGTGGGACTGTGTGTGTGTGCGGGACTGTGTGTGTGTGCGGGACAGGACAGTGTGTGTGCGGGACAGTGTGTGTGTGCGGGACAGTGTGTGTGTGCGGGACTGTGTGTGTGTGCGGGACAGGACAGTGTGTGTGTGGGACAGTGTGTGTGCGGGACAGCGTGTGTGTGCGGGACAGTGTGTGTGTGCGGGACTGTGTGTGTGTGCGGGACAGGACAGTGTGTGTGCGGGACAGTGTGTGTGCGGGACAGCGTGTGTGTGCGGGACAGCGTGTGTGTGCGGGACAGTGTGTGTGCGGGACAGTGTGTGTGTGCGGGACAGGACAGTGTGTGTGTGGGACAGTGTGTGTGCGGGACAGTGTGTGTGCGGGACAGTGTGTGTGCGGGACAGTGTGTGTGTGCGGGACAGGACAGTGTGTGTGCGGGACAGTGTGTGTGCGGGACAGCGTGTGTGTGCGGGACAGCGTGTGTGTGCGGGACAGTGTGTGTGCGGGACAGTGTGTGTGTGCGGGACAGGACAGTGTGTGTGTGGGACAGTGTGTGTGCGGGACAGTGTGTGTGCGGGACAGTGTGTGTGCGGGACAGGACAGTGTGTGTGTGGGACAGTGTGTGTGCGGGACAGTGTGTGTGCGGGACAGTGTGTGTGCGGGACAGGACAGTGTGTACGGGACAGGACAGTGTGTGTGTGCGGGACAGTGTGTGTGCGGGACAGTGTGTGTGCGGGACAGTGTGTGTGTGCGGGACAGGACAGTGTGTGTGTGGGACAGTGTGTGTGCGGGACAGTGTGTGTGCGGGACAGTGTGTGTGCGGGACAGGACAGTGTGTACGGGACAGGACAGTGTGTGTGTGTGCGGGACAGTGTGTGTGCGGGACAGTGTGTGTGCGGGACAGCGTGTGTGTGCGGGACAGCGTGTGTGTGCGGGACAGGACAGTGTGTGTGCGGGACAGTGTGTGTGCGGGACAGTGTGTGTGCGGGACAGTGTGTGTGTGCGGGACAGGACAGTGTGTGTGCGGGACAGTGTGTGTTTGCGGGACAGTGTGTGTGCGGGACAGTGTGTGTGCGGGACAGTGTGTGTGCGGGACAGTGTGTGTGCGGGACAGTGTGTGTGCGGGACAGTGTGCGTGTGCGGGACAGGACAGTGTGTGTGTGCGGGACAGTGTGTGTGCGGGACAGTGTGTGTGCGGGACAGTGTGTGTGCGGGACAGTGTGTTTGCGGGACAGTGTGCGTGCGGGACAGTGTGTGTGTGTGGGACTGTGTGTGTGTGCGGGACAGGACAGTGTGTGTGCGGGACAGTGTGTGTGTGCGGGACAGTGTGTGTGCGGGACAGGACAGTGTGTGTGCGGGACAGTGTGTGTATGCGGGACAGTGTGTGTGTGCGGGACAGTGTGTGTGTGCGGGACTGTGTGTGCGGGACAGTGTGTGTGTGTGTGGGACAGTGTGTGTACGGGACAGTGTGTGTGTGTGCGGGACAGTGTGTGTGTGCGGGACAGTGTGTGTGTGCGGGACAGTGTGTGTACGGGACAGTGTGTGTGTGCGGGACAGTGTGTGTGCGGGACAGTGTGTTTGCGGGACAGTGTGTGTGCGGGACAGTGTGTGTACAGGACAGTGTGTGTGTGCGGGACAGTGTGTGTGCGGGACAGTGTGTGTACGGGACAGTGTGTGTGTGCGGGACAGTGTGTGTGTGGGACAGTGTGTGTACAGGACAGTGTGTGTGTGCGGGACAGTGTGTGTACGGGACAGTGTGTGTGTGCGGGACAGTGTGTGTGTGCGGGACTGTGTGTGCGGGACAGTGTGTGTGTGCGGGACAGTGTGTGTACGGGACAGTGTGTGTGTGCGGGACAGTGTGTGTGCGGGAGAGTGTGTGTACGGGACAGTGTGTGTGGGACAGTGTGTGTGTGCGGGACAGTGTGTGTACGGGACAGTGTGTGTGTGCGGGACAGTGTGTGTGTGTGCGGGACAGTGTGTGTGCGGGACAGTGTGTGTGCGGGACAGTGTGTGTGTGCGGGACAGTGTGTGTGTGCGGGACAGTGTGTGCGGGACAGTGTGTGTGTGCGGGACAGTGTGTGTGTGCGGGACATTGTGTTTGCGGGACAGTGTGTGTGCGGGACAGTGTGTGTACGGGACAGTGTGTGTGTGCGGGACAGTGTGTGTGTGCGGGACAGTGTGTGTGTGCGGGACAGTGTGTGCGGGACAGTGTGTGTGCGGGACAGTGTGTGTGTGCGGGACAGTGTGTGTGCGGGACAGTGTGTGTGTGCGGGACAGTGTGTGTGGACAGTGTGTGTGCGGGACAGTGTGTGTGTGCGGGACAGTGTGTGTGCGGGACAGTGTGTGTGCGGGACAGCGTGTGTGTGCGGGACAGCGTGTGTGTGCGGGACAGTGTGTGTGCGGGACAGGACAGTGTGTGTGCGGGACAGTGTGTGTGTGCGGGACAGTGTGTGTGCGGGACAGTGTGTGTGTGCGGGACAGTGTGTGTGGACAGTGTGTGTGCGGGACAGTGTGTGTGTGCGGGACAGTGTGTGTGCGGGACAGTGTGTGTGCGGGACAGCGTGTGTGTGCGGGACAGCGTGTGTGTGCGGGACAGTGTGTGTGCGGGACAGGACAGTGTGTGTGCGGGACAGTGTGTGTGCGGGACAGTGTGTGTGCGGGACAGTGTGTGTGTGCGGGACAGGACAGTGTGTGTGCGGGACAGTGTGTGTTTGCGGGACAGTGTGTGTGCGGGACAGTGTGTGTGCGGGACAGTGTGTGTGCGGGACAGTGTGTGTGCGGGACAGTGTGTGTGCGGGACAGTGTGTTTGCGGGACAGTGTGCGTGCGGGACAGTGTGTGTGTGTGGGACTGTGTGTGTGCGGGACAGGACA
>CM040821.1:55000-92500 GCA_022828995.1 Vimba vimba | reverse complement strand
ATCCAGACTCAGAACAGTTCTGTTCACATCCAGACTCAAAACACTTCTGTTTCACATCCAGACTCAGAACAGTTCTGTTCACATCCAGACTCAAAACACTTCTGTTTCACATCCAGACTCAAAACACTTCTGTTTCACATCCAGACTCAAAACACTTCTGTTTCACATCCAGACTCAGAACAGTTCTGTTCACATCCAGACTCAAAACAGTTCTGTTTACATCCAGACTCAGAACAGTTCTGTTTCACATCCAGACTCAGAACACTTCTGTTTCACATCCAGACTCAGAACACTTCTGTTTCACATCCAGACTCAGAACACTTCTGTTTCACATCCAGACTCAAAACACTTCTGTTTCACATCCAGACTCAAAACAGTTCTGTTCACATCCAGACTCAGAACAGTTCTGTTCACATCCAGACTCAAAACACTTCTGTTTACATCCAGACTCAAAACACTTCTGTTTCACATCCAGACTCAAAACACTTCTGTTTCACATCCTAACTCAAAACACTTCTGTTTCACATCCAGACTCAGAACAGTTCTGTTCACATCCAGACTCAAAACACTTCTGTTTCACATCCAGACTCAAAACACTTCTGTTTCACATCCAGACTCAAAACACTTCTGTTTCACATCCAGACTCAGAACAGTTCTGTTCACATCCAGACTCAAAACAGTTCTGTTTACATCCAGACTCAGAACAGTTCTGTTTCACATCCAGACTCAGAACACTTCTGTTTCACATCCAGACTCAGAACACTTCTGTTTCACATCCAGACTCAGAACACTTCTGTTTCACATCCAGACTCAAAACACTTCTGTTTCACATCCAGACTCAAAACAGTTCTGTTCACATCCAGACTCAGAACAGTTCTGTTCACATCCAGACTCAAAACACTTCTGTTTACATCCAGACTCAAAACAGTTCTGTTTCACATCCAGACTCAGAACACTTCTGTTTCACAACCAGACTCAAAACACTTCTGTTTCACATCCAGACTCAGAACAGTTCTGTTTCACATCCAGACTCAGAACACTTCTGTTTCACATCCAGACTCAGAACACTTCTGTTTCACATCCAGACTCAAAACACTTCTGTTTCACATCCAGACTCAGAACACTTCTGTTTCACATCCAGACTCAGAACACTTCTGTTTCACATCCAGACTCAGAACACTTCTGTTTCACATCCAGACTCAGAACACTTCTGTTTCACATCCAGACTCAGAACACTTCTGTTTCACATCCAGACTCAGAACACTTCTGTTTCACATCCAGACTCAGAACACTTGTTTAGCTGTGCTTTTACTGAGAGCACTGTGCCACTGTTCGTTTGACTGTTTGTACTGTATCTTATTTTATTTTTTATCCTAAACTGTTTTAATTATTCTTATTTCTTGTGATTATTTTAATTTACTCTATGTAAAGCACTTTGAATTACCATTGTGTATGAAATGTGCTATATAAATAAACTTGCCTTGCCTATTCTTAGTTATTGTAAATACAAAACACGGTAACTAAAAAGGCAGCGCTGCATAAAGGCAGAGAGAGGAAACAGGAGTGACGGTTATTGATTTGTACATTTAAGTAATTAGGCAAAGATATTATAGTGTTCATTTATAGAAATCATCTGTCTGATTCAGTCACTAGCAGCAGTGAAACTGTTTAGATCCAAATAAATTAAAATCCCACTCAAAGGCAAACAAGACTGACTGCATAAAATAATCTCAATATGCCAGAAAATGAAATGCTGTTTCATCATGAATACTAAGCTGAACTTTCTGACTGATGAGAACATCGTTCGACCTGCAAAACAAGGGAAATGATTTACACTCAACATCAACAATCATACATGAGTCTGAGACAATGCTGTGATGACGGTGACGCTGTTAAATGCCCGTATGTTAGCGCGGAAGAGGAGGGGCTAACCTGGATCAGGGAAGTGGGCGGAACCCTATTCAGCCAATCAGAGGTTAACTCATGACACGCACTGATTGACAGTCAGACTTGACAGTCAGGAGCAAGGAATCTGAGCATGTATTTGATTGAAGGGGGGTTTTGTCCAATCAGCGTTGCAGAAGTCCCAGCTGTTGGCCAATCAGAGGCAAGGTAGCAGTGAGGGGCGTGTCCGGCGGCAGCGGGTTCGGGCGGTCCGGTGTGTCTGTGTGTGTTAGTGTGAATGTGGCAGCCGCAGGGAGGGGCTCGCGCTGGTTATTTCATTAATAAAACTCATATCATATTTGGAGGAATTAAAAGTGATTTATAACGGCGAATCTCCATCATCTCTACGCGCGCGCCGCTCGCTCCCGTGTGCCGTTTCACCGCAGGGACTGAGAGGAACATGGGGCCGTAACAATGTTGGAATAATCGCTCAAAAGACTCTTTTCCTGGACATATATTTATATGTATTTATTGTTGTGGTTTTCTGATGAGTGAAGCGGGCCGTCAGGATGGAGCAGGGGAATATCCTGAAGAGATTCATTGAAGCCATGAGAAGCGGCGAGCAGAAAGGAGAAGATAACTTCAGCTCGGACTTCATGGTGAGGAACACAGCTAACACACACTGATGATCACTGACGAAATAACGACACACACACAACACACACACACATACACATCTGATCATGTTCACTTTACAGAGAGCAGTTCACTGCGGCCTACACACTCTCTCTCTCTCTCTCTCTCTCTCTCTCTCTCGCTCTCTCTCTCTCTCACACACACACTCACAAACAAACAAACACACACACACATAAACATATACACACACACACATACATACTCACACACACATACACACAAACAAACATACATATACACACACACACACACACACACACACACACACACACACACACAAACATACTCACACACAAACACACACACACAAACATACTAACATACTCACACACACATACACACACAAACAAACATACATATACACACTTACTCACAAACACACACACAAACACACACACACACAAACATACTCACACACACACACACACACACACACACACACACACACACACACACACAAACATACTCACACACACATACACACACAAACACACACAAAACAACATACTCACAGACACAAAACACACACACACACACACACACACACATAAACGCTCTCTCTCTCACACACACACACATACACACACACACACACACACTCTCTCTCTCTCGCACACACACAAATACACATCTCACACACAAACATACTCACACACTCTCTCTGAAACACACTCTCTCTCACACACAAACATACTCACACACACTCACTCTCTGACACACACAAACATGCTCACACACACACTCACTCACACACACACTCTGTCAGACACTCGCTCTCTCTCTCTCTCTCTCTCTCACACACACACACACACACACACACACTTTCTGTCTCTCTCACACACACACTCTCTCTCACACACTCACACTCACTGTCTCTCACACACACACACACTCTCTCTCACACACACACTCTCTCACACTCACTGTCTCTCTCACACACACACTGAAGCAGTTGTGTGTAATGTGTGCAGATCTTAATATGGATTTACTGAACTTCTTTTGACCGGTTGTTTGAGGTGTGAGACAGAGACGAGACAGACGAGACAGAGATGAGACTCGAGATCATGACGGAGGAGAAGCGCTCTTCTTCTTCTTCTTCTTCTTCTTCTTCTTCTTCTTCTTCTTCTTCTTCTTCTTCTTCTTCTTCTTCAGGGTTTGAGATGTTCTGCAGGTCTCTGATCTGTAGCAGGGTGTTGAGGGTAATCAGATGTGTTTGAAGGTCAGTGTGAGGTCAGAGGTCAGGGACTGATCCGTGTGTGTGTGTGTGTGTGTCGTCCGCTCCTCCCTGCGCTCGTGTGTGTTTCTGCTGCTCTTTCATTCTGTGTGTTTTCAAGAGTTCATGTGGATAAAAGTTGCTCTATTAAAGCTCAGAAATTCCCAGAAGCCCTTACAGGAAGTGATGTAACAATAGTCTTGTGTGTGTGTGTGTTCTGATGCGGCCTTGTAAGCGTCTTACTGCGTATTTAAGCGTGTGCGTTTGAGTCTGTTTGATTAGTGTTGTGAGGATTATTTCATGTCATTGTGTGTTATATATCGCTCAACCTCTGCCAGATGCACTAGTCACAGCTGTGCGTGTGTGCGCGTGTGTGTGAGCGTGTGTGTCCGTGCGCGTGCGTGTGCGTGGGTGCGTGTGCGTGCGTGCGTGTCCGTCCGTGTGTGTGTCCGCGTGCGCATGTGCGTGTCCGTGTGTGCGTCCGTGTGTGTCTGCGTGCGTGTCCGTGTGCGTCCGTGTGCGTCCGTGTGTGTCCGTGTGCATCCGCGTGTGTCTCTGTGTCTTTGTGTGTGTGTGTCTTTGTGTGTGTGTGTCTTTGTGTGTGTGTGTCTTTGTGTGTGTGTGTCTTTGTGTGCGTGTCTCTGTGTGCGTGTCCGCGTGTCCGTGTGCGTGTCCGTGTGCGTGTCCGTGTGCGTGTCCGTGTCCGTGTCCGTGTCCGTGTCCGTGTGCGTGTGCGTGTCCGTGTGCGTGTCCGTGTGCGCGTCCGTGTGCGTGTCCGTGTGCGCGTCCGTGTGTGTGTCCGTGTGTGTGTGTCCGTGTCCGCGTGTGTGTGTCTCTGTGTGTGTGTGTCTCTGTGAGTGTGTGTCTCTGTGAGTGTGTGTCTCTGTGAGTGTGTGTCTCTGTGAGTGTGTGTCTCTGTGAGTGTGTGTCTCTGTGTGTGTCCGTGCGCGTGTGTGTGTCCGTGCGCGTGTGTGTGTCCGTGCGCGTGTGTGTGTCCGTGCGCGTGTGTGTGTCCGTGCGCGTGTGTGTCCGTGCGCGTGTGTGTGTCCGTGCGCGTGTGTGTGTCCGTGCGCGTGTGTGTGTCCGTGCGCGTGTGTGTGTCCGTGCGCGTGTGTGTGTCCGTGCGCGTGTGTGTGTCCGTGCGCGTGTGTGTCCGTGCGCGTGTGTGTGTCCGTGTGTGTGTCCGTGTGTGTGTCCGTGTGTGTGTCCGTGTGTGTGTCCGTGTGTGTGTCCGTGTGTGTGTCCGTGTGTGTCCGTGTGTGTTTCCGTGTGTGTGTGTGTCCGTGTGTGTTCCTGCGTCCGTGTGTGCGTCCATGTGTGTCCGTCCGTCCGTGTGCGTGCGTGCGTGTCTGTGTGCGTGTCCGTGTCCGTGCGTGTCTGTGCGTGTCCGTGCGTGTCCGTGTGCGTGTCCGTGTGCGTGTCCGTGTGCATGTCCGTGTGCGCGTCCGTGTGTGTGTCCGTGTGCGCGTCCGTGTGTGTGTCCGTGTGTGTGTGTGTCCGTGTGTGCATGTCCGTGTGCGTGTCCGTGTGCGCGTCCGTGTGCGCGTCCGTGTGTGTGTCCGTGTGCGCGTCCGTGTGTGTGTCCGTGTGTGTGTGTCCGTGTGTGTGTGTCCGCGTGTGTGTGTCTCTGTGTGTGTGTGTCTCTGTGAGTGTGTGTCTCTGTGAGTGTGTGTCTCTGTGAGTGTGTGTCTCTGTGAGTGTGTGTCTCTGTGTGTGTCCGTGCACGTGTGTGTGTCCGTGCGCGTGTGTGTGTCCGTGTGCGTGTCCGTGTGTGTGTCCGTGCGTGTCTGTGCGCGTGCGCGCGTGTGTGTGTCCGTGCGCGTGTGTGTCCGTGCGCGTGTGTGTGTCCGTGCGCGTGTGTGTGTCCGTGCGCGTGTGTGTGTCCGTGCGCGTGCGCGTGTGTGTGTCCGTGTGTGTCCGTGTGTGTTTCCGTGTGTGTGTGTGTCCGTGTGTGTTCCTGCGTCCGTGTGTGCGTCCATGTGTGTCCGGCCGTCCGTGTGCGTGCGTGCGTGTCTGTGTGCGTGTCCGTGTGTGTGTCCGTGCGTGTCTGTGCGTGTCCGTGCGTGTCCGTGTGCGTGTCCATGTGTGTCCGTGCATGTCCGTGTGTCTCTGTGTGTGTCTCTGCGTCTCTGTGTGTCTCTGTGTGTGTGTCTCTGTGTGTGTGTCCGTGCGTCTCTGTGTCTCTGTGTGTGTGTGTCTCTGTGTGTGTGTCCGTGCGTCTCTGTGTGTGTGTGTCCCCGTGTGTCCGTGCGTCTCTGTGTCTCTGTGTGTGTGTATGCGTGCGTATGTGTCTCTGTGTGTGTGTGTCCGTCCGTGTGTGTCCGTGCGTGTGTGTGTGTGTGTGTGTGTGGGGCTTCTGACCTTGACATCCACATCCTGTTTTGTGTAAAAATACTTCCAGTGAGAAACGAGTGTGTGTTCATCCCTCTGTCCTGCTTTCCTGTGTTCATAACTGACTGAGTGTATGTTTGTGTTTGTTTGTGTTTGTTTGTGTTTGTTTGTTTGTGTGTGTTTGTTTGTGTGTGTTTGTGTGTCATGATGTCACTTTCTCTATTATTCTTTTTTTTTTTTTCATTGATTTGCTGTGATGTCACTTTCATATGAGCATTCTGAGGCTCGTGTTGTTCAGCGGTTAGTGTTAGTTAACCCTTAATAGTCGACCAAAAAATTTATTAGTCGATTAGTCAAAGAAAAAAACATCCTCGTGTGGAAGTCCGTGAGGGACCGATCGTTATCGTTAACATAATTACAGTGTGCAGGAAAACACTGACCTCAAATATGGCTTATCATTTGAAACATGTCAGTAGCAGCTGTACGGCGTCTGGCTAATGCTAATCTAGTCACGTCTCCTTCATTTATACAGCGTTTTAACAATATAGATGTTTCAAAGCAGCTTTACAGTAATAACAGGAGATTACAGTAACAGAGATTGTTTAGGCTTTACAGCAGCGCTAGAATAAAGTTATTGTCCAGCTAAAGTTAGTTTTGATTGATTCACTTCCGTTGCGAAGATCTTTAGTTATTAACTTAGCGGCCGCTAACACGACACCGCTCTAACCGAAAACCCTTAACGCACTCCGGCCGCTCATTCGCACAAAACAGCGCCTAGTGTCTCATAGTCTCAGTAACGGGTTAGTCTCAGTAACGGGTTAGTCTCAGTAATGGGTTAGTCTCAGTAACGGGTTAGTCTCAGTAATGGGTTAGTCTCAGTAATGGGTTAGTCTCAGTAATGGGTTAGTCTCAGTAATGGGTTAGTCTAGTCTCAGTAATGGGTTAGTCTAGTCTCAGTAATGGGTTAGTCTCAGTAATGGTTTAGTCTCAGTAATGGTTTAGTCTAGTCTCAGTAATGGGTTAGTCTCAGTAATGGTTTAGTCTAGTCTCAGTAATGGGTTAGTCTCAGTAATGGGTTAGTCTCAGTAATGGTTTAGTCTAGTCTCAGTAATGGGTTAGTCTCAGTAATGGGTTAGTCTCGTCTTAGTAATGGCTCCAAAACTCTGGAATAGCCTTCCTGATACTGTTCGTTACTCGGACTCACTTTCCCAGTTTAAAACTAGATTAAAGACGCATCTTTTCGGCCAGGCATTCATATAATATTGTTAATCTCACAGTTTCAAACTACAATCCGGCCTCTAGTTCATAAATGCCAGAGGAGAACTGGCCCCCGACTGAGCCTGGGTTCTCCCAAGGTTTTTTTTTTCTCCATTAGGTCACCTGATGGAGTTTTAGGACACCATTAGGTCACTTGATGGAGTTTTTCGGTTCCTTGCCACTGTTGCCTTTGGCTTGCTCAGTTGGGGATATTTTGGGGATATTTAATTTTATTCTATCAATCAATAAATTCCACTAGAAACAAACTTTGTTGTATTATTTTATTTTAATACTGTGAAGCTGCTTTGATACAATCTGTATTGTAAAAAGCGCTATACAAATATACTTGATTTGATTTGATTTGGTTAGTCTCAGTAATGGTTTAGTCTCAGTAATGGTTTAGTCTCAGTAATGGTTTAGTCTCGTCTCAGTAATGAGTTAGTCTTAGTAATGGTTTAGTCTCAGTAATGAGTTAGTCTCAGTAATGGTTTAGTCTTAATAATGGTTTAGTCTCAGTAATAGGTTAGTCTAGTTTCAGTAACGGGTTAGTCAGTCTCAGTAATGGGTTAGTCTCAGTAATGGTTTAGTCTCAGTAATGGTTTAGTCTCGTCTCAGTAATGAGTTAGTCTTAGTAATGGTTTAGTCTCAGTAATGAGTTAGTCTCAGTAATGGTTTAGTCTTAATAATGGTTTAGTCTCAGTAATAGGTTAGTCTAGTTTCAGTAACGGGTTAGTCAGTCTCAGTAATGGGTTAGTCTCAGTAATGGTTTAGTCTCAGTAATGGGTTAGTCTAGTCTCAGTAATGTGTTAGTCTCAGTAATGTGTTAGTCTCAGTAATGGGTTAGTCTCGGTAATGGTTTAGTCTTAGTAATGGTTTAGTCTCAGTAATGGGTTAGTCTAGTCTCAGTAATGGGTTAGTCTCGGTAATGGTTTAGTCTTAGTAATGGTTTAGTCTCAGTAATGGGTTAGTCTCAGTAATGGGTTAGTCTCAGTAATGGGTTAGTCTAGTCTTAGTTATGGGTTAGTCTCAAATGGGTTAGTCTCAGTAATGAGTTAGTCTAGTCTCAGTAATGGGTTAGTCTCAGTAATGGTTTAGTCTCAGTAATGGGTTAGTCTAGTCTCAGTAATGGGTTAGTCTCAGTAATGGGTTAGTCTCAGTAATGTGTTAGTCTCAGTAATGTGTTAGTCTCAGTAATGGGTTAGTCTCAGTAATGGTTTAGTCTCAGTAATGGGTTAGTCTTAGTAATGGTTTAGTCTCAGTAATGGGTTAGTCTCAGTAATGTGTTAGTCTAGTCTCAGTAATGTGTTAGTCTCAGTAATGTGTTAGTCTCAGTAATGGGTTAGTCTCAGTAATGGTTTAGTCTCAGTAATGGGTTAGTCTCAGTAATGGGTTAGTCTAGTCTCAGTAATGGGTTAGTCTCAGTAATGGGTTAGTCTAGTCTCAGTAATGGGTTAGTCTCAGTAATGGGTTAGTCTAGTCTCAGTAATGGGTTAGTCTCAGTAATGGGTTAGTCTCAGTAATGGTTTAGTCTCAGTAATGGTTTAGTCTCAGTAATGGGTTAGTCTAGTCTCAGTAATGGGTTAGTCTAGTCTCAGTAATGGGTTAGTCTCAGTAATGGGTTAGTCTAGTCTCAGTAATGGGTTAGTCTCAGTAATGGGTTAGTCTAGTCTCAGTAATGTGTTAGTCTCAGTAATGGGTTAGTCTCAGTAATGGGTTAGTCTCAGTAATGGTTTAGTCTCAGTAATGGGTTAGTCTAGTCTCAGTAATGTGTTAGTCTCAGTAATGTGTTAGTCTCAGTAATGGGTTAGTCTCAGTAATGGGTTAGTCTAGTCTCAGTAATGTGTTAGTCTAGTCTCAGTAATGGGTTAGTCTCAGTAATGGGTTAGTCTAGTCTCAGTAATGTGTTAGTCTAGTCTCAGTAATGGGTTAGTCTAGTCTCAGTAATGGGTTAGTCTAGTCTCAGTAATGGGTTAGTCTAGTCTCAGTAATAGGTTAGTCTAGTCTCAGTAATGGGTTAGTCTAGTCTCAGTAATGGGTTAGTCTCAGTAATGTGTTAGTCTCAGTAATGGGTTAGTCTCAGTAATGGTTTAGTCTCAGTAATGGGTTAGTCTCAGTAATGGGTTAGTCTAGTCTCAGTAATGGGTTAGTCTCAAATGGGTTAGTCTCAGTAATGGGTTAGTCTAGTCTCAGTAATGGGTTAGTCTCAGTAATGGGTTAGTCTCAGTAATGGGTTAGTCTAGTCTCAGTAATGGGTTAGTCTCAGTAATGGGTTAGTCTAGTCTCAGTAATGGGTTAGTCTAGTCTCAGTAATGGGTTAGTCTCAGTAATGTGTTAGTCTCAGTAATGGGTTAGTCTCAGTAATGGTTTAGTCTCAGTAATGGGTTAGTTTCAGTAATGGGTTAGTCTAGTCTCAGTAATGGGTTAGTCTCAAATGGGTTAGTCTCAGTAATGGGTTAGTGTAGTCTCAGTAATGGGTTAGTCTCAGTAATGGGTTAGTCTAGTCTCAGTAATGGGTTAGTCTCAGTATCTGCTGGACGTGTCCATGAGTGTTCAGGGATGTTGAATCATCTGTGTGAAGGTCTGTCTGTGTATGTGTGAATGTTTGTGTGTGTGTGTGTGTATGTGTGTGTGTGTCACAGCCTCTTAGAGCTCAGCCAATCAGGATGCAGAGGGAGGGGCTTTGAGTCACTGCTGCTGTCAGAGATTCATTATAAACTGGTTTAGAGTAACTAGTCTCATGTAATCACACTTTTTGTGTGGTTTGTTGTGAGTGGATTATGGCACAGTAATAGATGGACTGATGTAAACCTGAGCAGAGCGGTCAGTGATCTCCATCATCACACACTTCTGTTGTGGGTTCGTCTGCAGTGGTTACAGACATATTACATCAATAGAAGTCTGAGACAGATAAACGTGTGTGTGTGTGTGTGTGTGATGTGACATGCCTGTCTGCTATGTGGGTGTCGGCTCTGACTGGTTGACCAGGAAATGGACCAATGAGAAGACAACACAGCAGAACTGTGTCATGTCGGCCATTGTTCCTCCCCAACACTGGCAGGAAAGGAAGTATTGCAGCCCACACACACACACACACACACACACACACACACACACAGCTTCCTATGTTTGATGAGCCACATGGAGGAGGAGAAAGACAGACATGATGTTAGAACATGCTTGTCGCTCACAAGTGAACTAGTGGTTTATTGACAAAGGAATCTACTCTATCTGAGTGGATGTTGTGCGGATGTGTGATGTGGATGTGTCACATAAACATGACAAACACTAATAAACACTCTAATAAAGTGCTGATGGTCCAAACCTGCAGCTGATCTGAGAATCTCCACAGTAACTTCTGTTTCTCGGTTCTGTTCGCACTCACTCCTCCTGCGTCTGAAGCGCTGAACTCGTTTCCTCTGCTGTAAATGTCTGTGGCTTAACACAACCTTTCTTCTGTTAAAGCTGTTCTGTGTGTCTTTTGCAGAGATTACGCCGATTATCAACCAAATACAGAACAGAGAAGATCTACCCCACAAATGTAGGAGAACAGGAGGAAAACGTGAAGAAGAACCGATACAAGGACATTCTGCCGTGTGAGTAAACGTTCATGATCCAGCGCTAACATGTGTCCGTCTGAGATCACATGAGTAATGTTTGTTCATGAACAGAGATAAAGATGAGGATGATAATAGTGTGAGGAAGGCTTGTGTTGTTGTTTCTGGTGTGTGTGTGTGTGTGTGTGTATCTGCTGACACTGTCTTTCTCTCGCACGTCAGTCGACCACAGTCGTGTGAAGATGACGTTAAAAACATCCAACCAGGACACAGATTACATCAATGCAAACTTCATCAAGGTACTGAAGACTTCCTGTCTCTGCAGACGCCCCTCAGTGTGTGTGTGTGAGTGTGTGTGTGTGAATGCAGACACGTATATCAGTGCAATTGTAGTTACTCTCCATTCAACAGCTGTTTGCTTTCTTGACTCTTGAACTGAAGTGTTTCTTATCTTTGCCCTGATGTGACACACACAAACATCAACTAGAGTCTTGCTTAAACAGTCTGATGAAGCCGTGGAGACTGTAGATCGCATGTGGTTGATCAGGTGTGTGTGTGTGTGTGTGTGCAGGGAATAGACGGGCCGAAGGCCTACATCGCCACTCAGGGGCCGCTGCCCAACACAGTGCTGGACTTCTGGAGGATGATCTGGGAATACAGGGTTGCGGTGAGTGATTCTAGTGTGTGACAGTGACTGTGAGTGAGACTGTGAGTGAGACTGTGAGTGAGACTGTGAGCGTGAGTGAGTGAGTGAGTGAGTGAGTGTGAGTGAGTGAGTGTGAGTGAGTGAGTGTGAGTGAGTGAGTGTGAGTGAGTGAGTGTGACTGAGTGAGCGTGACTGAGTGAGCGTGACTGAGTGAGCGTGAGTGTCTGTGAGAGTGAGAGTGAGAGTGAGAGTGAGAGTGAGAGTGAGTGAGAGTGAGTGAGAGTGAGAGTGAGTGAGAGTGAGAGTGAGTGAGAGTGAGTGAGAGTGAGAGTGAGTGAGAGTGAGAGTGAGTGAGAGTGAGAGTGAGTGAGAGTGAGAGTGAGAGAGTGAGTGAGTGCGAGTGAGTGCGAGTGAGTGAGTGCGAGTGAGTGCGAGTGAGAGCGAGCGAGTGAGTGAGTGAGTGTGTGTGGGAGAGCGAGTGAGAGCGAGTGAGAGAGAGCGAGTGAGAGCGAGCGAGTGAGAGTGTGTGTGGGAGAGCGAGTGAGAGCGAGTGAGAGAGAGCGAGTGAGAGTGAGTGAGAGTGTGTGGGAGAGTGAGTGAGAGCGAGTGAGAGCGAGTGAGAGTGTGTGTGGGAGAGCGAGTGAGAGCGAGTGAGAGCGAGCGAGAGCGAGCGAGTGAGAGCGAGTGAGAGAGAGTGAGAGTGAGAGTGAGTGAGAGTGAGAGTGAGTGAGAGTGAGAGACTGTGTGAGTGTGAGTGAGTGTGACAGTGACAGTAGGGCTGGGAATCACTGGGTACTTCACGATACGCGATACATTGTTCACGATACCGATAATATCACGATATGGCGATACTGCGATAATCGATATATTATCAGTAATAACTCACAATATATCATGTTTTAAGAAATAAAAAGATTTTTTTTTTAATTAGGAAAAATGAATCTCCATTTATTTTTTTGGATGAAACACAATAACAAAAACAACTTGTGTCTTATCAGTTGCAACAAAACAGTCACAGACACTATTTTTGTTTTGCTGCAGATTATTTTTTTCACTCGGGAGAAATCGAGTGGAATCGGTGATGCTCGCAGGGTCGCGGCTCGCAGCGTCTGAGAGGAATTACGAGCCGAGCCGAGCACGTTACGAGCACCTCCCGATCATTTTTAAACATGTTTTTTCACCAGCTGTCCCCTATTTCCAAATCATACACAACCACGTCGATGGGGCTATTCCTCAGTGGCAGCAACCATACAGCGTGCGCATACACTGTCACACACACACACACACACACACACACACACACACACACACACACACACTTTTCTCTCTCTCTCTCCCATTCGCAACATGGCGGTCTCTGTGTTTAGCGCGAAAGCCCACGTGATTGCTGCTGGCTCGGTGACAGTGACAGTGTGTGAGTGTGACAGTGTGTGAGTGTGACAGTGACAGTGACAGTGTGACAGTGACAGTGTGTGTGAGTGTGACAGTGTGTGTGAGTGTGACAGTGACAGTGTGTGAGTGTGACAGTGACAGTGACAGTGTGACAGTGTGTGAGTGTGACAGTGACAGTGACAGTGTGTGAGTGTGACAGTGACAGTGACAGTGTGTGACAGTGACAGTGTGTGAGTGAGACAGTGACAGTGACAGTGTGTGAGTGTGACAGTGACAGTGACAGTGTGTGACAGTGACAGTGTGTGAGTGAGACAGTGACAGTGTGTGAGTGTGACAGTGACAGTGACAGTGTGTGAGTGTGACAGTGACAGTGTGTGAGTGTGACAGTGACAGTGACAGTGTGTGAGTGTGACAGTGACAGTGTGTGAGTGTGACAGTGACAGTGACAGTGTGTGAGTGTGACAGTGACAGTGTGTGAGTGTGACAGTGACAGTGACAGTGTGTGAGAGTGACAGTGACAGTGTGTTAGTGTGACAGTGACAGTGTGTGAGAGTGACAGTGACAGTGTGTTAGTGTGACAGTGACAGTGTGTGAGTGTGACAGTGACAGTGACAGTGTGTGAGTGTGACAGTGACAGTGTGTGAGAGTGACAGTGACAGTGTGTTAGTGTGACAGTGACAGTGTGTGAGTGTGACAGTGACAGTGACAGTGTGTGAGTGTGACAGTGACAGTGTGTGAGTGTGACAGTGACAGTGTGTTAGTGTGACAGTGACAGTGTGTTAGTGTGACAGTGACAGTGTGTGAGTGAGACAGTGACAGTGTGTTAGTGTGACAGTGACAGTGTGTGAGAGTGACAGTGACAGTGTGTGAGTGTGACAGTGACAGTGTGTTAGTGTGACAGTGACAGTGTGTGAGAGTGACAGTGACAGTGTGTTAGTGTGACAGTGACAGTGTGTTAGTGTGACAGTGACAGTGTGTGAGTGTGACAGTGACAGTGTGTTAGTGTGACAGTGACAGTGTGTTAGTGTGACAGTGACAGTGTGTGAGTGAGACGGTGACAGTGACAGTGTGTGACAGTGACAGTGTGTGAGTGTGACAGTGACAGTGACAGTGTGTGAGTGAGACAGTGACAGTGTGTGAGTGTGACAGTGACAGTGACAGTGTGTGAGTGTGACAGTGACAGTGTGTGAGTGTGACAGTGACAGTGACAGTGTGTGAGTGTGACAGTGACAGTGTGTTAGTGTGACAGTGACAGTGTGTGAGTGAGACAGTGACAGTGTGTGAGTGAGACGGTGACAGTGTGTGTGAGTGTGACAGTGTGTGAGTGAGACAGTGACAGTGTGTTGTGAGTGTGACAGTGACAGTGTGTTAGTGTGACAGTGACAGTGTGTGAGTGAGACGGTGACAGTGTGTGTGAGTGTGACAGTGTGTGAGTGAGACAGTGACAGTGTGTTGTGAGTGTGACAGTGACAGTGTGTTAGTGTGACAGTGACAGTGTGTGAGTGTGACAGTGACAGTGTGTGAGTGAGACGGTTGACAGTGTGTGTGAGTGTGACAGTGTGTGTGAGTGAGACAGTGACAGTGTGTGAGTGAGACGGTGACAGTGACAGTGTGTTAGTGTGACAGTGACAGTGTGTTAGTGTGACAGTGACAGTGACAGTGACAGTGTGTGAGTGTGACAGTGACAGTGTGTGAGTGTGACAGTGACAGTGACAGTGACAGTGTGTGAGTGTGACAGTGACAGTGTGTGAGTGTGACAGTGACAGTGACAGTGACAGTGTGTGAGTGTGACAGTGACAGTGACAGTGTGTGAGTGTGACAGTGACAGTGTGTTAGTGTGACAGTGACAGTGACAGTGTGTGAGTGTGACAGTGACAGTGACAGTGTGTGAGTGTGACAGTGACAGTGACAGTGTGTGAGTGTGACAGTGTGTGAGTGTGACAGTGACAGTGTGTTAGTGTGACAGTGACAGTGACAGTGACAGTGTGTGAGTGTGACAGTGACAGTGTGTGAGTGTGACAGTGACAGTGACAGTGTGTGAGTGTGACAGTGACAGTGTGTGAGTGTGACAGTGACAGTGTGTTAGTGTGACAGTGACAGTGTGTTAGTGTGACAGTGACAGTGTGTGAGTGAGACGGTGACAGTGTGTGAGTGAGACAGTGACAGTGTGTGTGAGTGTGACAGTGACAGTGTGTGAGTGAGACAGTGACAGTGTGTTAGTGTGACAGTGACAGTGTGTGAGTGTGACAGTGACAGTGTGTGAGTGAGACGGTGACAGTGTGTGAGTGAGACAGTGACAGTGTGTGTGAGTGTGACAGTGACAGTGTGTGAGTGAGACAGTGACAGTGTGTTAGTGTGACAGTGACAGTGTGTGAGTGTGACAGTGACAGTGTGTGAGTGTGACAGTGACAGTGTGTGAGTGTGACAGTGACAGTGTGTGAGTGAGACAGTGACAGTGTGTTAGTGTGACAGTGACAGTGTGTGAGTGTGACAGTGACAGTGTGTGAGTGTGACAGTGACAGTGTGTTAGTGTGACAGTGACAGTGTGTTAGTGTGACAGTGACAGTGTGTGAGTGAGACGGTGACAGTGTGTGTGAGTGTGACAGTGTGTGAGTGTGACAGTGACAGTGTGTTAGTGAGACGGTGACAGTGACAGTGTGTTAGTGTGACAGTGACAGTGTGTTAGTGTGACAGTGACAGTGACAGTGACAGTGTGTGAGTGTGACAGTGACAGTGTGTGAGTGTGACAGTGACAGTGACAGTGACAGTGTGTGAGTGTGACAGTGACAGTGTGTGAGTGTGACAGTGACAGTGACAGTGACAGTGTGTGAGTGTGACAGTGACAGTGACAGTGTGTGAGTGTGACAGTGACAGTGTGTTAGTGTGACAGTGACAGTGACAGTGTGTGAGTGTGACAGTGACAGTGACAGTGTGTGAGTGTGACAGTGACAGTGACAGTGTGTGAGTGTGACAGTGTGTGAGTGTGACAGTGACAGTGTGTTAGTGTGACAGTGACAGTGACAGTGACAGTGTGTGAGTGTGACAGTGACAGTGTGTGAGTGTGACAGTGACAGTGACAGTGTGTGAGTGTGACAGTGACAGTGTGTGAGTGTGACAGTGACAGTGTGTTAGTGTGACAGTGACAGTGTGTTAGTGTGACAGTGACAGTGTGTGAGTGAGACGGTGACAGTGTGTGAGTGAGACAGTGACAGTGTGTGTGAGTGTGACAGTGACAGTGTGTGAGTGAGACAGTGACAGTGTGTTAGTGTGACAGTGACAGTGTGTGAGTGTGACAGTGACAGTGTGTGAGTGAGACGGTGACAGTGTGTGAGTGAGACAGTGACAGTGTGTGTGAGTGTGACAGTGACAGTGTGTGAGTGAGACAGTGACAGTGTGTTAGTGTGACAGTGACAGTGTGTGAGTGTGACAGTGACAGTGTGTGAGTGTGACAGTGACAGTGTGTGAGTGTGACAGTGACAGTGTGTGAGTGAGACAGTGACAGTGTGTTAGTGTGACAGTGACAGTGTGTGAGTGTGACAGTGACAGTGTGTGAGTGTGACAGTGACAGTGTGTTAGTGTGACAGTGACAGTGTGTTAGTGTGACAGTGACAGTGTGTGAGTGAGACGGTGACAGTGTGTGTGAGTGTGACAGTGTGTGAGTGTGACAGTGACAGTGTGTTAGTGTGACAGTGACAGTGTGTGAGTGTGACAGTGACAGTGTGTGAGTGAGACGGTTGACAGTGTGTGTGAGTGTGACAGTGTGTGTGAGTGTGACAGTGTGTTGTGAGTGTGACAGTGACAGTGTGTTAGTGTGACAGTGACAGTGTGTGAGTGTGACAGTGACAGTGTGTGAGTGAGACGGTTGACAGTGTGTGTGAGTGTGACAGTGTGTGTGACAGTGACAGTGTGTTGTGAGTGTGACAGTGACAGTGTGTTAGTGTGACAGTGACAGTGTGTGAGTGAGACGGTGACAGTGTGTGTGAGTGTGACAGTGACAGTGTGTGAGTGTGACAGTGTGTGTGAGTGAGACAGTGACAGTGTGTGTGAGTGAGACAGTGACAGTGTGTGAGTGTGACAGTGACAGTGTGTGAGTGTGACTGTGTGAGTGTGACAGTGACAGTGTGTGAGTGTGACAGTGTGTGTGAGTGAGACAGTGACAGTGTGTGTGAGTGTGACAGTGACAGTGTGTGAGTGTGACAGTGTGTGTGAGTGTGACTGACAGTGACAGTGTGTGAGTGAGACGGTGACAGTGACAGTGACAGTGTGTGAGTGTGACAGTGTGTGTGAGTGTGACTGACAGTGACAGTGTGTGAGTGAGACGGTGACAGTGACAGTGACAGTGTGTGAGTGAGACGGTGACAGTGTGTGTGAGTGTGACAGTGTGTGAGTGTGACAGTGTGTGTGAGTGAGACAGTGTGTGTGAGTGTGACAGTGTGTGAGTGTGACAGTGTGTGTGAGTGAGACAGTGACAGTGTGTTGTGAGTGTGACAGTGACAGTGTGTGAGTGTGACAGTGTGTGTGAGTGAGACGGTGACAGTGTGTGTGAGTGTGACAGTGACAGTGTGTGAGTGTGACAGTGTGTGTGAGTGTGTGAGTGTGACAGTGTGTGTGAGTGTGACAGTGACAGTGTGTGAGTGTGCATTTTTTTTTCTCTGATTCGATCATAAACTTGCGCTTTACGTACCGTGTCACAGCTGGCGAACAATCCCGGCTTCAGCGTCATCACTATGACACAGCATTATTACGGCTTTTGTTCACACAGCGCGCGTTCAGGGACTGAACACGGCAATGTTACTAGGTCCCCAACCCGGCATCGATGCCGGCATCAATCCCGGGTCGTGTTTGTGTTCACACAGAAGGCGTTCTGGCAATTTCCTGGCAATTTGCCGGGATCATCGCGCTGTGTGAAAGGGGCTTGACAGTGACAGTGTGTGAGAGTGAGTGTGACAGTGAGTGTGAGTGTTCTCATAAGTGACGCATGTCTTCTGTTCTGCAGGTCATCACGATGGCGTGTCGAGAGTTTGAGATGGGACGGGTAAGGATGAATTCAGTGTGGATTCTGTGTTCAGTCATAAAAGCTCAGGTTCACAGTAGAGCTGGGTATTGACACAAATCTCATGATTCGATTTCGACTCAATTCCATATAGATTATTTTGGATGTATATCAGATACAGTACATGGAAAATGTTCTCAAAGAAAAAAAATATCTCAACTAATGCAGTAAACTCTAGATGGGAGTCAGTCGGTACATTACTATAATACTGAAGGTTAAAATTAACTGATTCGTATACAAACACTTAAATTACGTTTTTATAATAATAAAGTTATAAAACTACCTTGACAATTACATAATTCTACTCCAATTCATTTCTTGAAATATAAACATTTCAATTGTGTAAAAAAAAACTTGATGGATTTATTCAAACATGCATTAAATATTGAAAAATATAAAAAATTATAATTATATATGTAATTTTCTTGAATTTCGTAATAAAATGGACATAATTTGAAATCTGAGACTTTGTATCAGACGTAACAAAGCACATAGTTATTGGGATTTATTGGCTACAATGTCCTGCTCATTCATCAACTGAAAACAGGATAGACTAATCGATTATTGGGATTTAAGAAGCGACATTGGTTTGAAAAAATGAGTCGATTAAAATCGAGAAATCAATATTTTTTTCCCCAGCACTAGTTCACAGACACAAACATGTTCTTCACTCCCTTTCGTCTGCAGAAGAAGTGTGAGCGTTATTTCCCCGTGTTCGGAGACGAGCCCGTGACGTTCGGCCCCTTCAGGATCTCGTGTGTGAGTCCACATTACTTTTCCTAACGTGATCTGAGGAACTTTCACATGTGGGATTAAATTGAATATGTATCGGATTTTTCCCTCAATGTTCTTCACTGTGAGCAGCGGTCAGATTTATTGTGATTTTTCACCATTTGTCTAGTAAATTAGGCACAATATGGTTAAAAACAGTTAAGTATAAATCTTTTTTTTTTTAATAACAAATTTAGTTCCTATTATCTGATTTAAAGATTTTTTTAGATTTTTATGTGCGAGTAGTTTCATGTGTTAGTGCTCCTTACATTAAACCGCATCACAAGCAGGTTCATGTAGATCTGAGAACCTAATTCAGGCGTAATCAGAGTGTCTGATATGGGCTTCATTTAAAATGCCACATGAACAACCTTCTAAAAACTAAATCTCATTAGGGACGAGCCGTTAGGAATCAGTAAAGACAAACGTTTGTCTTTCAGGAGTCTGAGCAGCCAAGGACGGATTATTTCATCCGGACACTTACAGTGGAGTTTGATCACGTGAGTCTCTCTCTCTCTGTCTCTGTGTGTGTGTGTGTGTGTCTCTCTCTCTCCACAGCCCCTTTCACACAGCGCGTTGATCCCTGGAAATTGCCGTAAAACTGCTAGAGTGCCTTCCGTGTGTACGCAAACGTCCTGGGATTGATGCCGGGATGGGGACCTAGTAACATTGCCGGGATCAGTCCTGGAACGTGCCCTGTGTGAACAAAAGCCAGGACCAATGCCGTAAGGGGTGTGTCGTAGTGATGACGCACGTTAGGGCTGTCAAAAATTAATGTGAATTTCGAATTTTCGTAGAAAAAAAAAACACACCACATATTCGAATGCAAAAACCGTGCATTAAAATTTTTGGTGTGTCAAGAGGTGCACGAGACATGATGATGACATAACTGACGCAGGTTTTTTTCTGTTAGCTTATACAGTAGTGCATTGTTTATTTGATAAATGGTGTGAAAAGGCTTCCTGCTGACAAAACCCCTCTTGGTTGGTGGCATAAAGACATACTTGACCACACCTGGCTGGGTTAAGGCTGAGCGTGTGTGTTCGTCAGCTGGAAACACTGTCAACAGAAGCGCTCAGCACTCGCTCAGATCATATGTAGATGTAGTGAGTACAAGTGGATTGTTTCTGAATGGCAGTTTGCTATTTTGTGTTGATGTAGTTCATTACGCTTCTGTTGAAGTGTGTTTTCTCAGTTACTGATGCTCTAACATAGTTTTATGCACTATTGTAGCCTAATTGTCCTTGCATGCACATTGTCATTAAGGAAATTATATTTTATTTAAGAACAATTGTTTGAAAAGTTAAGGCACTTTAAAAAGTGAATGTCATTTCATTTCAATAAAAGATGTGATGCTTGATTTGGTTTATATATTTGTTTATTGCGCTCACTTGCGCCCTCTTGTGGGTACAGGAGACAATACAGTGCTTTTTTCCTCTAAGGTTAAGTATTGCCTTTAGAATACAAATATAATTTGAATTTTGCTAATATTTAAGAAAGAAATTCGAATTTAGCTTTTCAGCCATTTTGACAGCCCTAACACACGTGCCATTGCAATGACATCCGGACGCCACATGTCTTCACGGGATCTTTACGGGATGTGTGTGAATGTACTCACAGATTCCGGAAAATCACTGGCAGTGTGAATTAACTCAAATCAAACGATCCCGGGACAAATCACGGGACACATTATCCGTATATTTATCCGGAATCTCTGTGTGGAAGGGCTGTCTGTTTTATCAGTTCAGTTTTTGTAACTGTCAGTGTCTGTGATTCTCTCGTCTGTCAGGAAACCCGTCGAGTGACTCAGTTCCATTATGTGAACTGGCCGGATCACGACGTCCCGTCATCATTCGATTCCATCTTGGATATGATCGCTCTGATGAGGGAATATCAGGAGCACGACGACGTTCCCATCTGTGTCCATTGCAGGTATCCGATCTGCTCGTGTCTGATGGTCTTGTTCAGAAAGACCTCTTATATATTCTTAATGAACCTCAAGCAGTCTTGATTTCCTCTGGTAACGATTGCGAGCCGATGTGGACATTCCTCAGACGGACAGAGACACACACATGCTCTTATCTGACTCTCTCTGGCTTCGTTCTGGTAGGTAATAATCACAGATTAATGACAGGCTGAGGTTTAGGTTAAAGACGGCATAAAACAGTAGTTGCGCTGGTCTTCTCTATTGTGTCGTATATATCTAAGTGAAACGTTTCTGAAACAAGAACAAATGTGGGCGGGGCTTGATTGTGTCTGTGTGGAATTGATTGGATGGTTGTGGTTTGCTATTGGCTGATCTCATGTGAGTGACAGGTTGCCCCGCCCACATCATCAGAGAAGAGATGATGCAAGAGGAACTTATTCTGATTCAAGATTATTAACACTAATGATGATGTGCCCTGATAAATCACCTAGAATAAACACTGCAATATTCCATCAAACGAGAATTGTCCATTGTGATTTCACTGTGATTTTAAGTCAGGCGTTTATGGGCTCAGAATGGGTGATATCATATTAGAGTCTGAGTTCAGGAGCTGATGGGAAGAAACTGATCTGAGTCTGTTAGTGATGATGATGAACAGATGCGGATGGGTGAGAAGAGCGAGCGATGGCCATCTGTGCTGTATAATGTGTGTACTAGTTTGATATGAAATGAGTGTGTGTGATCAGTTTGTGACTGCATGTGTTTGTGTTGACAGCGCTGGCTGTGGGCGAACAGGAGCCATCTGTGCCATCGACTACACCTGGAACCTGCTGAAAGCTGGGGTAACACACACACACACACACAAGCGCACACACACACACACACACAAGCACACACACACACTCACGCACACACTTGAGTCTAGGGCTGCAACGATTCATCGAGTTACTCGATTACAAAAATTCCTCGAGGCAAAAACTCTGCCTCGAAGCCTCATTAAATTCATATGACGCACTATACGCGCAGGGATCTGATTCACACGGACCGTCGTTCAATGTTCAGGGGAAGCACACCATAGCGCGCGATACATTTTGAATTTAGTTGGCGTGATGGCGGAGAGTAAAGATGTCCATAAACGGCAGAGAATGTCTGAAGTTTGGAATCGCTTCCTTTCAGCGTCGCTGAAACAAGGTAACGATTCTGTCCCCCGCATTTTTTTTTTTTTATCCAGCGCCAATATTTCCGCCCGTGCCTAAGCCTATACATTGATGTTCGCTGATTTTAATCCCATACTGTATTTGTAGTGATGTCCTGATGCGGGTTGCCTAGATATGATGTTTAGCGTTGATGTTTTTAAGTAGTAAACATATTCACTTCAATTGCAAGAGAGTATAGCCTAAAAAAAGAACCCCTTCTCACACACACACACACACACACACACACACACACACACACACACACACACACACACACACACACACACACGCACCTTCGTCTCTCTCACGCGCCAGTCAGACCAATTGCGGCAATGCATCACATATGCTTAAACAATATTTACAACAATAATTTCAGCATGCATTCACTGTATACACCGGGACGTGATGGAGGAACAAATATTGTATTGCAGTCTTTGCGAGACTTTGTTTGTATGTCACGTCTGCCAAATAGTTACAGACAACAACAAAAAATGAAACTCCCCAGCCTGCTTCTCCAAATCCACTCGTACTTTTGGGGAAGACAGAATCGGCTACCAAAGTAATTGAGCATAGAACATTTTCAATTAACAAAAAAATATAATACTACAAAACGTGCTAATATACTTAAACTAGCCTAAGTGAAAAACAAAATGCTGTTTTTTTTCTATTTAACAAAATGCATATTTGCAATTAAAAAATTACCCTTTTCAAAGCTAAACACATTTTTTTTTATATAAATTGTATACATTGTGTACCTGTTTGGCTTGATATTTTATATTCAGTTCATTTATTTTGTTCTCCGGTAGGTAATTTGCAGAAGGTGCAATCCTTTTTTTGTAATGTTGTATTAAGAAGACAAAAACTAAGGCCAAATGGCCTTTACTATTTAAGTTTGTATTCATAGTTTTACATGTTATACATGTTTTACAGTAAGTTGACTCAACTGTATTGTTATATAATTGTTGGCACTGGCACTTATAAACACTAAATGGGTAAAGATTGCAATAAATAGGCTTAGTTTTGGAGCCAAATGTTGGAGTTGGAATAAATACCTCATTTTCGTTATGCATTATTTGTTTTGGTTGTTTAAAAACACACACATTTTTTTTACCCGATTACTCGATTAATCGATCGATTAAGTGCTAGATTAATCGATTACAAAAAGAATCGATAGCTGCAGCCCTACTTGAGTCTCACCGCTGAAGTGATGACATCACTGTGTTTTTTTGCAGAGAATTCCTGAAGATTTTAACGTGTTCCAGCTGATTCAGGAGATGAGGACGCAGCGGCATTCTGCAGTTCAGACCAAAGTAAATAAACAGCTCACACACAATAACTTACAGGTTCAGTGTATGAAATAAAGACTTTGCGTTCACGCCTCTGACCTCCCTCTGTATGACAGGAGCAGTACGAGCTGGTTCATCGAGCCATTGCACAACTCTTTGAGAAACAGCTGATGCTTCTGGAGAGTCCGACTAACTCTGAGCTCACAGATGGGATGGTGAGACGCACACACACACACACACACTGTTGAAGTTTTTGTGTCCCTAAAGGCAGGCATACACTGTGCAATGTCTGTGCGATTTCAGCACAGACCTACTCAAACTGAACGAGTAGATTGCATGCGATGCAAAGCTAAAGCTCAGGATTTATGTGCTCACACTATACGGTCCGAACGTCGAGCTGCGACTGCTCACACTATACGTGTGAAATGTGCACGATAAACCCCCAATAGATGCCAATAGACGATATCATGTATCCAGAGATATTGTCAAAACAAGCATCAGCTTCAATATTAAGATGATTTAGGTTGATTACAATGAATTATAGGCCTATAATTAAAATTATTAACAGTTATTATTAATCCGAACATTGCAATAATTAGTCAAAACAGCTTTATTTCAAAAACAGTTTGTTTAACATGGACATTGTTTAACAAATTAATAAGTGGCACGGTGCCGCTACATCACAGGTGGCTTGGAAGACGTGGGTAACATGGTTTATCCATTTTGCAACACGAACTGGAGGTAAGCAACAGTAATTTGTAGCTAGTTTGATAGCAACAGAAATTAAGATCTCCCTCTTTTCATTTTCTTTCTTGCTGCAGATGAAATGGTTAAACTTGTTTTTGCGCAGGCGCAGTGAGGGAAAAAACACTGAGTTTAGGGCAGTCGGTTCGTAGCTCTGCTTCAACTGTGCGATATAGTCACGAGGAGCGACCAAAATTTCTGACATGCCAGAAATTCTTCTGACCAGCCGATTGCCAGTCGGGAGAGGTTTATCGCCTCTCGTTTCCCCCTGTACACTGCACGAACACTGCATAACAAACGACGCACGACAAAGCTGAAAATCGGCCCGACCCGAAAAATAGTCGCAAAAGTCAGAATTCGGCTCAAAATCAGACGAAAAATCACACAGTGTATGCCCGCCTTAAGCTGCATCCTCAAAGCAAGTGCCACACCCCTCTTAGCCTGTTAATTTCCCTGTTAACCTCTAGCTCCACCCACCCAATCAAGCCAATTAGGACCCTATCAGGCTTTATTAGCTGCACCTGTGCCCACAGCTTCTTCCCTCTGTTGCACATGTATGTACTGTGCAGAGGACTGAGTTTTTTCTCCTTTGTTTTTCCTGCGTGTGTGTAATTGACCATAAACCACACGGACACACATACATACAGACACATAAAATACCTGCTTGGATGCGTAATAAAGACTTCCATACCTGAGTTGACTAGACTGGATCTGTTCTTTCCGACAGTCCCATTGGCTTCAAGCTAGCTACCTAAGCAATCCCCCTTACTCCTTTTTATGGTCCTTCGAGCCGGAGTTCATTGATGATCAGTGGATATGTCTAGTCACTCCTTGCCCTCATTGTGTCAGCATGAGCCCAGCTCCCCGCACGTTATGATGATTTCATCCTGCAATATCATCAGTGGTCACAACCTACAGCAGAAGCACCAGAACAACCACTTCATCCTGCAGATATTTCTGGCACTGGTCCTCTTTATCAACCCTGGAAAGAGGATGAGTCTGAGGAAGAGCCAGCGTTGGAACTGTCCACGGAGGGAGACATTCAGGAGGACAATCCACACCCTTACTGACCTGTCCTATCTGCTAGAGTGTAGACTCCTAGTGTTTTTTCTTCAAAATTATGTGAAAATCATCCTGCCTAATCATTCACAGAACACAATGCATTGATTTAAATTTTGCAAAACACTTTCTGTCTGGAAAGGCAATATGCGGAGTGGGCGTCAACGATCATGCATATTTAGTGGTTCGCACCTGGAGACAATGGGGCCCACATACTTAATGAGCCATTCATTCAGGTGTGTCACAAGAAAGAATGCAAGAGCAACAGTTGGAAGCATCTCGTGTTTTTTTTATTTTTCCACAAATTGTGCTTGCAAATTGGCCTATAATATCAAAAGGAAAACATGTCTAGTAATTGTGCAGTTAATTCTCATACTGTATTTTAAGTTTTGGAATATTTATCCTCTCCCCAAATTTGTCACTAATAAAACACAATAAAAAATGATTTTAAAGAAAAGGCTTATATTTACCTTTTATTAGTTTGTTTACATCTACCTTGTATTTTTTTTTTATTAAAAAGGTTACAATTACAACAACAATTCAAGTGTAATCTTTCTTTGTAAAAACTAAAGTATACATTTTATCATACATATTTCAAAGTTAAGGATTCATTACTTGAATATAGCCTAAGCTACATTGGAATTGACAAAACATACTATATTTAACATATGAGCAAAAATTGGCAAACAAAAGCTTATTTGAGGTGGCAGATATTTTACAGTAAAAATGTATAATCTATCCAAAACTAATCAATGAAATGTTGTCTTTCATATGTCTGTAACATAGTAACTTTCGTTTTTATTATAAGAAATATAAATGTTAATTTGCAGTTTAATATGTTGCTTATACAAATACATTTTATTTCAACATATTTCACTCGATTTTTACTCAGTAGCCTATAGCAATACAGTTTGCTAAAAGCGAAACATTCACAGACAGAAACTATTCAAATTTAAACCGTCTTTTGCCAGTTGTGGTAAACAGCGGCATCTCTGCCGTTCATTCATTCATTCATGCACAGAAACGCGTCGCACTTGAGAATGAAAAAAAACGTACTACATTATTCCATAGCCTCGGATCTGTTGCTCCTCGTACTTCTGAGGTAAATTTTCTATTATAGTATTATTCCTCACAGCGCCGCGAGACTGTGTAAACAAGTAGCCTACAATGATCTGATGTGTTTTCTCGAGCTGATGTAGGCGTTCACAGTTTGCGTGGATTGCCTCAGACATTTGCGTTTGAATAGCGCACGCTCTCCGTGGGCGGAGTCACATTACATCTGAATGAGCTCTAATTAGCTCGACTGGAATCGCTCTCTTTTAATGCAGATTTCACAAGATGAGAATATTTGTTTTTTATATAAATTACTTCATTTAAAAGAAAAGAATTCAAGCTTCATGCCTGTGTGTCTGTATGCCTGTTTGACTGAGTATTCACTGAGTTACAGTTCATTTTCGGACGCGTTTCAGAATGGACTACACGGACAGAGAGAAAGCAGAACTCACTTCGTGTTTATTTTTCTTTATTTGGCAAAAAGCACAACACTTTGTTTTTATTGTGAGTATACACAAAAATAATACACATTTAACAGGATCGATTGATGTATAACACAAGCATATTAGATAAAAAGTAATATTTTATTTTATTTATTTGTTTTCACTGATAAGGAAAAAAACGAGCCCATCGCGCCGGCACGATAGCCGAACTCAGGGGGTTAAGAAGTTGTTGTGTCCCTAAGCTGCATCCTCAAAGCAAGTGCCACACCCCTCTTAGCCTGTTAATTTCCCTGTTAACCTCTAGCTCCACCTACCCGATCAAGCCAATTAGGACCCTATCAGGCTTTATTAGCTTTATTTATTGCCCACAGCTTTTCCACAGAAGACTGAGTTTTTTCTCCTTTCTTTGTTTTTCCTGCGTGTGTGTAAATGACCATAAACCACACACACATACATACAGATACATACAATACCTGCTTGGATGTGTATTAAAGACTACCATACCTGAGTTGACTAGACTGGACCTGTTCTTACCGACAGTTCCATTGGCTTCAAGCTAGCTACCTAAGCAATCCCCACTTACTCCTTTTCACACACACACTCACACTCTCTCTCCGACCACAGGAAGAGGGCAGCCCAGAAAAACTCGGCCAGAATTCAGACGAGGAACGATGGGATTCGCCACCTCCCAAACCGCCCCGTATCCGCAGGTAAGAATCGACCCATGAACTTCAGACCGTCTGAAACTGAAGATACTTGTTTCAAACAATGTGTGTTTTTGTTTTTGATTAATTTGAAATATTTTGAGAACATGTTTGATGTAACCCTTGTGATCAGAGATAAAGCTCATGTTTTCCTCTCTCTCAGTAATCCGGAGGGTGACGTGAAGGAGGAGATTCTGCAGCCTCCGGAGCCGCACCCGGTGCCGCCCATCCTCACGCCGTCTCCGCCCTCCGCCTTCCCCACGGTCACACACGCGCGGCAGGACAACGACCGCTACCATCCCAAACCCATCCTACACGTGCTGGAGCAGAAGCCTGACCTCAACGAGAACTACAGCAGCAGGCCAGCGTCCCCCCCCGAGGACCGGCGTCCTGAGCGCAAGCTGAGCATCGAGATCAAGAAGGTCCCGCTGCAGGAGGGCCCGATCAGCTTCGAGGGGAACAGCGTTCTTCAGCGGTCGCACGCCTTCAAGCGCTCCGACACCAGCAGCAGCTCCCAGTGCGAGGAGAGCGACCCGCCACGGCCCAATCACCTGCCTCTGAGGGGTGAGAGGAGTCCGGCCCGGTCCAGTCCCGATCACCTGCCTCTGAGGGGCGAGAGGGATCTAGCCCGGTCCAGTCCCAATCACCTGCCTCTGAGGAGCGAGAGGTCCAGTCCCGCCAGAGCCGAGCGATCGCCCAGTCCTGCTGTTCCCGCCAGAGCTGCGCTGAGCTTCACCAACCCACTGCACTCCGACTCCCCTGACGACACTCTCTCCGGGATCTCAGCGTTACCAGTGGTGCAGCAGAGCGATCGAGTCCCACGCAGGGTCACAACGATGTCCATCGCTGGCCAGAGTCTCCTCACACACACCGCGTCAGGTATGATCCCTCGTCTCCCGACACACACCTCGTCAGGTATGATCCCTCGTCTCCTCACACACACTGCCTCCTCACACACACACACACACCACCTCAGGTATGATCCCTTGTCTCCTCACACACACCGCCTCAGGTATGATGCCTCATCTTCCCACACACACCGCGTCAGGTATGATCCCTCGTCTCCACACACACACCTCGTCATGTATGATCCCTCGTCTCCCCACACACACCGCGTCAGGTATGATCCCTCGTCTCCTCACACACACCGCGTCAGGTATGATCCCTCGTCTCCCCACACACACCGCGTCAGGTATGATCCCTCGTCTCCCCACACACACCGCGTCAGGTATGATCCCTCGTCTCCCCACACACACCGCATCAGGTATGATCCCTCGTCTCCCCACACACACCGCGTCAGGTATGATCCCTCGTCTCCCGACACACACCTCGTCAGGTATGATCCCTCGTCTCCTCACACACACTGCCTCCTCACACACACACACACACCACCTCAGGTATGATCCCTTGTCTCCTCACACACACCGCCTCAGGTATGATGCCTCATCTTCCCACACACACCGCATCAGGTATGATCCCTCGTCTCCTCACACACACCGCGTCAGGTATGATCCCTCGTCTCCTCACACACACCGCGTCAGGTATGATCCCTCGTCTCCACACACACACCTCGTCATGTATGATCCCTCGTCTCCTCACACACACCGCGTCAGGTATGATCCCTCGTCTCCTCACACACACCGCGTCAGGTATGATCCCTCGTCTCCTCACACACACCGCGTCAGGTATGATCCCTAGTCTCCTCACACACACCTCGTCAGGTATGATCCCTCGTCTCCTCACACACACCGCGTCAGGTATGATCCCTCGTCTCCTCACACACACCTCGTCAGGTATGATCCCTCGTCTCCTCACACACACCGCCTCAGGTATGATCCCTCGTCTCCTCACACACACCTCGTCAGGTATGATCCCTCGTCTCCACACACACACCGCGTCAGGTATGATCCCTAGTCTCCTCACACACACCTCGTCAGGTATGATCCCTCGTCTCCTCACACACACCGCGTCAGGTATGATCCCTCGTCTCCTCACACACACCTCGTCAGGTATGATCCCTCGTCTCCTCACACACACCTCGTCAGGTATGATCCCTCGTCTCCTCACACACACCGCGTCAGGTATGATCCCTCGTCTCCACACACACACCGCGTCAGGTATGATCCCTCGTCTCCTCACACACACCGCGTCAGGTATGATCCCTCGTCTCCTCACACACACCTCGTCAGGTATGATCCCTCGTCTCCTCACACACACCGCGTCAGGTATGATCCCTCGTCTCCTCACACACACCGCGTCAGGTATGATCCCTAGTCTCCTCACACACACCTCGTCAGGTATGATCCCTCGTCTCCTCACACACACCGCGTCAGGTATGATCCCTAGTCTCCTCACACACACCTCGTCAGGTATGATCCCTCGTCTCCTCACACACACCGCCTCAGGTATGATCCCTCGTCTCCTCACACACACCGCGTCAGGTATGATCCCTCGTCTCCTCACACACACCTCGTCAGGTACGATCCCTCGTCTCCTCAAACACACCTCGTCAGGTATGATCCCTCGTCTCCTCACACACACCGCGTCAGGTATGATCCCTCGTCTCCTCACACACACCGCGTCAGGTATGATCCCTAGTCTCCTCACACACACCTCGTCATGTATGATCCCTCGTCTCCCCACACACACCGCGTCAGGTATGATCCCTCGTCTCCTCACACACACCGCGTCAGGTATGATCCCTCGTCTCCTCACACACACCGCCTCCTCACACACACACACACACCGCCTCAGGTATGATGCCTCATCTTCCCACACACACCGCATCAGGTATGATCCCTCGTCTCCTCACACACACCGCGTCAGGTATGATCCCTCGTCTCCTCACACACACCGCGTCAGGTATGATCCCTCGTCTCCTCACACACACCGCCTCAGGTATGATCCCTCGTCTCCTCACACACACCGCGTCAGGTATGATCCCTCGTCTCCTCACACACACCGCGTCAGGTATGATCCCTCGTCTCCTCACACACACCGCCTCAGGTATGATGCCTCATCTTCCCACACACACCGCATCAGGTATGATCCCTCGTCTCCACACACACACCTCGTCAGGTACGATCCCTCGTCTCCTCAAACACACCGCGTCAGGTATGATCCCTCGTCTCCTCACACACACCGCGTCAGGTATGATCCCTCGTCTCCTCACACACACCGCCTCCTCACACACACACACACACACACCGCCTCAGGTATGATGCCTCATCTTCCCACACACACCGCATCAGGTATGATCCCTCGTCTCCTCACACACACCGCGTCAGGTATGATCCCTCGTCTCCTCACACACACCGCGTCAGGTATGATCCCTCGTCTCCTCACACACACCGCGTCAGGTATGATCCCTCGTCTCCCCACACACACCGCGTCAGGTATGATCCCTCGTCTCCTCACACACACCGCGTCAGGTATGATCCCTAGTCTCCTCACACACACCTCGTCAGGTATGATCCCTCGTCTCCACACACACACCTCGTCAGGTACGATCCCTCGTCTCCTCAAACACACCGCGTCAGGTATGATCCCTCGTCTCCCCACACACACCGCGTCAGGTATGATCCCTCGTCTCCCCACACACACCGCGTCAGGTATGATCCCTCGTCTCCTCACACACACCGCGTCAGGTAAGATCCCTCGTCTCCCCACACACACCTCGTCAGGTACGATCCCTCGTCTCCACACACACACCTCGTCAGGTATGATCCCTCGTCTCCACACACACACCTCGTCAGGTACGATCCCTCGTCTCCTCACACACACCTCGTCAGGTATGATCCCTCGTCTCCTCACACACACCTCGTTAGGTATTATCCCTCGTCTCCTCACACACACCTCGTCAGGTATGATCCCTCGTCTCCACACACACACCTCGTCATGTATGATCCCTCGTCTCCCCACACACACCGCGTCAGGTATGATCCCTCGTCTCCTCACACACACCGCCTCAGGTATGATCCCTCGTCTCCTCACACACACCTCGTCAGGTATGATCCCTCGTCTCCTCACACACACCTCGTCAGGTATGATCCCTCGTCTCCTCACACACACCGCGTCAGGTATGATCCCTCGTCTCCACACACACACCTCGTCAGGTATGATCCCTCGTCTCCCCACACACACCTCGTCAGGTATGATCCCTTGTCTCCACACACACACCTCGTCAGGTATGATCCCTCGTCTCCCCACACACACCGCCTCAGGTATGATCCCTCGTCTCCACACACACTCATCCGTCTGCTTCCTTTCCTGGTTCTCACTTCCTTCCAGTCATGTGACTCTCATTTGATCAGGCTAGTGGCCAGTGATGTCGCACAGACGTGATGAGTGGCAGTAGTGTGTGTCACTTTGTGTCAGAATTCACAGACAGAATGAGACCAAGTTTGATGGTCTTAAGGAAGTGAACGTGTGTGCGTGCTTGTGTGTGTGTATGTGTGTGTGTGTGCATGCTTGTGTATGCTTGTGTATGTGTACAGAGATGCTCCTGGTGTCTTCAGGTCACTTGATCAAATGCAGTTCTCTTCTGCCTCTGAGCTGCTGCCTGTCTAGGGTTAGTCACTCAATAGGGTGTGGGGCTGAAGGCATGATGGGAGTGTGTTCTTGACTCCCATTGTTCGATCGGGGCTTGTGTCTGGGGTTGGTGCTGCGCTACACTGGGTAAATGCTCGGGATGGTCTGATTGTGTGTGAGAGTGTGTGCTGTGGTTGGTAACGGTGCTCTTTCTGCCTCAGACTGTGACGGCAGTGACGATTCTCCTCCTCCTCTTCCTGAGAGAACCGCTGAGTCCTTCCTAATGGCCACAGGTGCGTGTCTCTCTCCAGCCACACGAGGGCAGCAGAGGCTCTGAGTCACACGTGCAGCGCATCACTTCCTGCTTCAGTCGTGAAGAGGATCCTGTGACGCTGCTCAGAGTTCAGACATTGGAGACTTACTTTTGTCACTTAATTAACTGTTAGTTTCGTCTGGTGATTCTTTTTTTTTTTTTTTTGTACTCAATTTTTATTGTATTAGAGGGTAACAATATAAAAGAGGTATTGTAACAATTCAGATACAACAGCAATACTTACACCCCCCTCCCACCCCCCTCAGTGTAGCACGGTCAGTGTATAGAACAGTCCACTTAGTGTCCTTCCAGTAAAATGTCCTGAACTCTGGTAATTCCATTGTTCCATGTTTGTATAGTCCAAGGTGTAGCGCCGTTGATCTTGGCAGAAGAAAGTTCAAGAAAAAGAATCTCTAAAAACGTATTCAGCCAATGCTTATGGGCTAAGTTGTGGGGTGGAACCCAAACTTGAACAATGATCTTCTTGGCTGCTGTTAGACCAGCTAACCAAATTTTTCTAGACCTTTCATTCATGCCTTCAGGTTTAGAGTCATCATTGAGAAGGTGCAAAACAGGGTCCATAGGGAGCTGAATATCAATCAGATCAGACAATGATTGTAACACCTTATTCCAAAAATCATGAATCTTAGGGCAGTCCCACATTATATGCATAAAAGTCCCCAAAGTATTTTGTGAGCACAAAGCACAAAATGGGTGTGGAGCTTGACCAATTAAGTGTCTGACTCTAGGGGTAAGATATGCACTATGAGAAATCTTCATATGAATAAACTGATGGTTAGGATTATGAGAGGAGCTACATATGTTATCCCAGCTTGCGTCCCAGTCTATTTCACTACCCCTGAGTGCCATTGAACGATCCCATGCCAGTGTACTAGGCTTAGGAGACAAATATGATAGAAGCCTGGCATACAGAAAAGAGACACTTTTTGGGGCTCGTCTGGTGATTCTAGGTGAACATCAGTGTAATGACACACACTCACTCACACACACTCTCTCACACACTGTGAATCTCAGCTCTCCGTTCCCCCCCCGCAGCGACTGACGTGATCATTATAGAATATAAAAGACAGCAGCTGCTTTTATGGAGAATGAAAGCTTGTTTCCCAGCATTCCCAGTGGTTTAGTATGTGTGTGTTTCTGGGTGAATCTCAGGTGTGTGTGTGTTTCTGGGGTGAATCTCAGCAGCGTGTGTGTGTCTGATGTTGATTTGTTGAGTTTACGGTGAGTTGATCACTGATGGTCATGAAAGGTTCATCAGCAGCTTCTCACGTCGTCAGTGGGGAATAACGCATCATCAGAGCTCATGTTATAACGGTGTGTGTCTTTGTGTCTTTTCCTGTTCCTCCAGCCGCTTCAGACGAGCCGCCGGCCGGAGCCGCTTCAGACGAGCCGCAGGTGAGACACACACACACACACACACACACACACACACACACTCACACTCACACTCACACACTCACACTCACACTCACACTCACACTCACACTCACACACACACACACACACACACAGCTGAGACACACACACACACACACACACAGCTGAGACACACACACACACACACACACACAGCTGAGACTCACACACACACACACCTGTCCTACTGCTGGAGTTGGTACTGTAAAGAATTGACCTATGGCTAAGCCACGCCCCCTCCACTCACTCGGACAAACAGTAGTAAACATTCGGTAACAGGCGCTATGGCAGCTGTCACAGGAGGAGACATTTCACAGGAGGCAATTGATGATTTTTGGAGACAGAAAGATTATATATCATCTCGAAGTCACCAAAAGGGCCTTAACTATGCATTGGAGGGTTATATTAATAATTGTATTGTTGAGAAGGTCGATGAAAAGCTTCAGCTCCAGACAAAAATTTACAGGTCAGTGTAAACGTTATAGTTTGGTGCTATTTCGCTTCAAACGCTTGCTTTATACGCGCGTCCTATTCGCTTTGGACGCGCGAATGGATTCAAAATGTTCAGGCGTCGAACTAGACGCGATACGTGCGAAATTGACGCCCTATTCGCGTTTGGTGTGAACGCAGCATAATGAACAGGCTGTGATGTCAAGATTGCAATGCTGTAATGTGTGTGTGTGTGTGTGTGTGTCAGAGAGAGAGAGGCGCGGGCGCGATCGAATAGTGGAAACATAAAAACATACTCCATCATTTTGTTAAGCTAGAAGCTAGGCTAACGTTAGCCTAACGTTACGTTAGAGATGTTAAAGATAACGTTCAAATACGTTGTTGACTTACCTTAGAACAGATGTAGACATTTTTTTTTAATTATCCATGTTTAGTTGGTGTTGTGGTCTAAGTTACCGCATAACTTAATCCAGAGCAGACACTTATCTCGGTTGAGATGTGGCTTGGGAAAGGGTAAAAAATACACACCGTAGCCCAGCCTCTCAGGATACCTAGTGTCGGAGTTGCATGTACCCCATGCACACCGTTAGTCCATTTTAAACTTAAAATGACAAGAAAAAACAGATAAAAACGAATGAAAACTGACTAACTGCAATGCATTTCAATGGATGTGGAAGCAGAGAATGTCCGAGTGTATTGGGTTAGCTATGCGCACTGTGATTGGCTCATCGCGTTTGGGGGCGTGGCTTAGCCATAGGTCAATTGTTAAGCTCTCAGGGATAATTAATACCCTAACCAGCAAAGATTGTCCGATCAGAACAAATAAGTGATGTCCGTTTAGGGGGAGCCACATGCACACACCACTCGTAGACCACTCATTTCAAACTCGAACAGTATTTAATTAAGTGTGGTTCTAGAAAGAGAAACACGAATAAAAAGGTATAAATATACACACGGATAAAACATCAATATGCAAATGAATACAATCTGTATTCCATATGACATTAACACTGGAAATATGTCTATACAGCGATCATATGTTAGGATTACCTTACAGACACGTGTGCTACTGCATATGATAATCACGTCTTTAAAGACAAATTTACGCACACTCACAGTGTAAAGACACGGTATAATGAAAGAGATTAACTTACTCTTTGATGCACGCACACATGCGATTTCTCTTTATTGCATCGCGGATGAACTGGCGTTATCATCGCGTTAGGTCCGTCTTGCGCTTATAGTAATAATAGCGCTCGTACCTCAAACTAAACTGCGTCAGCATCAGGGTCCTTAGCACCGTCGGGTCCTAACAATAGGCGAGTGACTTACTGCCTGACTACATAACAACAGGGAATTAACTATTACACATATACAAAGAACTGTATGAATATATTAATGGCTGTAAACATATTAATGACTGGCCCTCATTTTTAGTACAGGCACTGAAACACACCTGTAACCGTCTGCTCTCTCCTTCACAGGGATCCGGAGACACACACACTCCTGCTGCTCCTCCACACACTGGTGCGTCACACTACACATGCACAGTATTGCACATGATATTGTTTGATATTGGCCAGGTTTGGCCAATGATTCTCACTCAGAACATGTGTATGGAGGTAGAGAAACAGGAAGTAATCCTAACTGTACAGAAAGAACTTCCTGTAGACTTTTATTTTTACTATGAATGTGTCGAGGAAAAAGCAAGACGACATGTTAATTGTTTATTAATAATCTAGTGTTTTCTGAGTCAGTGTTGCTGCAGAGAGGATGTTGAGGTTTGCTGACTCGTCATCTGTAGTATAGTGAACTATAGAGAGAAATGCACCTTTCATCTGGATTACATAATCAGAGTATTTGCTTTCGATTCCAATTGGTTTATTTAAAAGCTTCTACAAGAAGCTTTTAAGATGCTAAAGACATTTCAAGCTTCTATAGGCCTGTTTCTCATGTCTGTGAGGCTTCACACTACAGCCTTGTCTCTGGGCGTAACCGGCGTAAACTAGTGTTTTACCTTAATGCCTCCCACAGCCAATCATGCTCAGTAGCTCACTGGTGCTGACAAGATTAACCCCTTAGGCATAGAAATTTGGTACCGAACAGTATGGAACTATAAGTATGGAACTCGACACCCAGCTCCTCACTGCTCCTCACAGCTCCTCACAGCTCCTCACTGCTCTTCACAGCTCCTCACTGCTCCTCACTGCTCCTCACTGCTCCTCACAGCTCCTCACTGCTCTTCACAGCTCCTCACTGCTCCTCACAGCTCCTCACAGCTCCTCACTGCTCCTCACAGCTCCTCACTGCTCCTCACTGCTCCTCACTGCTCTTCACTGCTCTTCACAGCTCCTCACTGCTCCTCACTGCTCCTCACAGCTCCTCACAGCTCCTCACTGCTCCTCACTGCTCCTCACTGCTCTTCACAGCTCCTCACTGCTCCTCACAGCTCCTCACTGCTCCTCACTGCTCTTCACAGCTCCTCACTGCTCCTCACAGCTCCTCACAGCTCCTCACTGCTCTTCACAGCTCCTCACAGCTCCTCACTGCTCCTCACAGCTCCTCACTGCTCTTCACAGCTCCTCACTGCTCTTCACAGCTCCTCACTGCTCTTCACTGCTCTTCACTGCTCCTCACAGCTCCTCACAGCTCCTCACAGCTCCTCACTGCTCCTCACAGCTCCTCACAGCTCCTCACTGCTCCTCACTGCTCTTCACTGCTCCTCACAGCTCCTCACAGCTCCTCACTGCTCCTCACTGCTCCTCACTGCTCTTCACTGCTCCTCACAGCTCCTCACTGCTCCTCACTGCTCCTCACTGCTCCTCACAGCTCCTCACTGCTCCTCACAGCTCCTCACTGCTCCTCACAGCTCCTCACTGCTCCTCACTGCTCCTCACAGCTCCTCACAGCTCCTCACAGCTCTTCACAGCTCCTCACTGCTCCTCACTGCTCCTCACTGCTCTTCACTGCTCCTCACAGCTCCTCACTGCTCCTCACTGCTCCTCACAGCTCCTCACTGCTCTTCACTGCTCCTCACAGCTCCTCACAGCTCCTCACTGCTCTTCACTGCTCCTCACTGCTCCTCACTGCTCCTCACAGCTCTTCACAGCTCCTCACTGCTCCTCACTGCTACTCACTGCTCTTCACTGCTCCTCACTGCTCCTCACTGCTCCTCACTGCTCCTCACAGCTCCTCACTGCTCCTCACTGCTCCTCACTGCTCCTCACAGCTCCTCACTGCTCTTCACTGCTCCTCACAGCTCCTCACAGCTCCTCACTGCTCCTCACTGCTCCTCACAGCTCCTCACTGCTCCTCACTGCTCCTCACTGTGTTCATGATGCATCTCTGTTTTTCTTTCTCTAGATGCCGAGCAGAAGAACGGGAAGACTCCAGATTCGCTCCCGACCGTCCCGAAGGAGAAGAGGACCGAGACTGAGATTGGTGAGTGACGGAGCACATGAAAGCTCCTCGTGTGTGTGTATTGCCGGTTCTCTCATCCGTGTGTGTGTGTGTGTGTGTGTGTGTGTGTCCGACAGGATTCGGCAGCCGTTGCTCTCATCC
>CM040821.1:35000-52500 GCA_022828995.1 Vimba vimba | reverse complement strand
AATTCATATAAAATTCTAAGATAATTTATTTTCCCATAATTTGTGGGTAGGGTTAAAATATTCAATAAAAATCTGATATTTCATAAATGTATTAATCATGGAAACTTCATTTATAACTGTAAATGAGCATCAAAAACTACGGCCCCACTTTATATTAGGTGTCTTTAACTACTTTGTACAAACATTTAAATGAATCATTTGATACAATGCACTCATTGTGTACAAGTTTTTAACAATGTACTTATATATTTTAAAATACCTGCATGTAATTACAGCTGTAATTAATCTCTGTAATTAGATCTATATTCACACTTTTGAGCTTCTTACACCTTAAACCTCCCCATAAACAAACCTTTTCCCAGCCTTACCTGTGTATTCCTTAATAGCAGCAAAAGTGTTTTGCAATACAATATGACAATACTTATTTTTGGATGCAAGTACATAGTAAAGGACACATAATATATAGTGTGACCAAAAATACTTTTATGCAATTAAAAATAGTAATAGGTCACGAACGTATATACATTAACAGGAAATTTAGCAGCTACAGATTTAGTTTGGCGCGTCGGCTACAGATTTTGTGGCTACAGATTTTGTGTTGCGCGTCGGCTACAGAGTTAGTGTTGCGCGTCGGCTACAGATTTAGTTTGGCGCGTCGGCTACAGATTTAGTGTTGCGCGTCGGCTACAGATTTTGTGTTGCGTGTCGGCTACAGAGTTAGTGTTGCTCGTCGGCTACAGATTTTGTGTTGCGCATCGGCTACAGATTTAGTGTTGCGCGTCGGCTACAGATTTTGTGTTGCGCGTCGGCTACAGATTTTGTGTTGCGTGTCGGCTACAGAGTTAGTGTTGCGCGTCGGCTACAGATTTTGTGTTGCGTGTCGGCTACAGAGTTAGTGTTGCGCGTCGGCTACAGATTTTGTGTTGCGCGTCGGCTACAGATTTTGTGTTGCGCGTCGGCTACAGATTTAGTGTTGCGTGTCGGCTACAGAGTTAGTGTTGCGCGTCGGCTACAGATTTTGTGTTGCGCGTCGGCTACAGATTTAGTGTTGCGCGTCGGCTACAGATTTAGTTTGGCGCGTCGGCTACAGATTTAGTGTTGCGCGTCGGCTACAGATTTTGTGTTGCGTGTCGGCTACAGAGTTAGTGTTGCTCGTCGGCTACAGATTTTGTGTTGCGCATCGGCTACAGATTTAGTGTTGCGCGTCGGCTACAGATTTTGTGTTGCGTGTCGGCTACAGAGTTAGTGTTGCGCGTCGGCTACAGATTTTGTGTTGCGTGTCGGCTACAGAGTTAGTGTTGCGCGTCGGCTACAGATTTTGTGTTGCGCGTCGGCTACAGATTTTGTGTTGCGCGTCGGCTACAGATTTAGTGTTGCGCGTCGGCTACAGATTTTGTGGCTACAGATTTAGTGTTGCGCGTCGGCTACAGATTTTGTGGCTACAGATTTTGTATTGCGCGTCGGCTACAGATTTTGTGTTGCGCGTCGGCTACAGATTTTGTGTTGCGCGTCGGCTACAGATTTTGTGGCTACAGATTTTGAGTTGAGCGTTGGCTACAGATTTTGTGTTGCGCGTTGGCTACAGATTTAGTTTGGCGCATCGGCTACAGATTTTGTGTTGCGCGTCGGCTACAGATTTTGTGTTGCGCGTCGGCTACAGATTTTGTGGCTACAGATTTTGTGTTGCGCGTCGGCTACAGATTTTGTGTTGCACGTCGGCTACAGATTTTGTGTTGCGCGTTGGCTACAGATTTTGTGTTGCGCGTTGGCTACAGATTTTGTGTTGCGCGTTGGCTACAGATTTTGTGTTGCGCGTTGGCTACAGATTTTGTGTTGCGCGTCGGCTACAGATTAAGTGTTGCGCGTCGGCTACAGATTTTGTGTTGCGCGTCGGCTACAGATTTTGTGTTGCGCGTCGGCTACAGATTTTGTGGCTACAGATTTTGTGTTGCGCGTCGGCTACAGATTTTGTGTTGCATGTCGGCTACAGATTTTGTGTTGCATGTCGGCTACAGATTAAGTGTTGCGCGTTGGCTACAGATTTTGTGTTGCATGTCGGCTACAGATTAAGTGTTGCGCGTTGGCTACAGATTTTGTGTTGCGCGTCGGCTACAGATTTTGTGGCTACAGATTTTGTGTTGCGCGTCGGCTACAGATTTTGTGGCTACAGATTTTGTGTTGCGCGTCGGCTACAGATTTTGCGGCTACAGATTTTGTGGCTACAGATTTTGTGTTGCGCATTGGCTACAGATTTTGTGGCTACAGATTTTGTGTTGTGCGTCGGCTACAGATTTTGTGGCTACAGATTTTGTGTTGCGCATCGGCTACAGATTTTGTTGCGCGTCGGCTACAGATTTAGTTTGGCGCGTCCGCTACAGATTTTGTGGCTACAGATTTTGTGTTGCGCGTCGGCTACAGATTTTGTGGCTACAGATTTTGTGTTGCGCGTCGGCTACAGATTTAGTTTGGCGCATCGGCTACAGATTTTGTGTTGCGCGTCGGCTACAGATTTAGTTTGGCGCGTCGGCTACAGATTTTGTGGCTACAGATTTTGTGTTGCGCGTTGGCTACAGATTTTGTGGCTACAGATTTTGTTGCGCGTCGGCTACAGATTTAGTTTGGCGCGTCAGCTACAGATTTAGTGTTGCGCGTCGGCTACAGATTTAATCGCTTGGTCGGCACCAACTGCGTCACACAGTTAAGTCTGAAATCGAACAAAGTCTGTATTTTGTTCGACTTCAGACTTCACTGTGTGACGCAGTTGGTTCTGCCTTTTCTTTTTATTATAAAGTATATAACTGTAAATAAAAAATATTTATAAAACACTTGTGTACAGAACATGCATTTGTTAGTCAAACTCTATATTCATTAAGAATATTAGCATAAAATATGATTATTCTAAAAAAGTACCTTTTTTCCCCAATTTTGTGCAGCCCTACATTCAAAAGCTCAATAATACCCATAAAGCCCAATTTATACTTCTGCGTCGAACTTACGCCGTAGCTACGTCGTAGGCTGTGTGTAGCGCGCGTACCCTTCGGCGTACCCTGACGTGCACCTCTCCAAAAATGTAACAACGCGTCAACTCTACGCGGACGCAAGCGCTGTGATTGGTCTGCTAGGACCGCTCCCTCGGGTTTCACATGCTCCCTCTGCGCGCGTGAACGCGGACAACGACGCAGAAGTATAAATGAAAACCAACGCGTTGCCTACAGCGTAGAGGCTCCGGCGTAGGTCCGACGCAGAAGTATAAATTGGCCTTAATGCACTATGAGGATTGTGCTGATCTAATTCCCTCCATCTCAGCAGTAGATGGCGTTCACCGATGTTACATACTTTTTAATTGATTATTATTTGTTCAATTAAGGGTTATACCAGCTACTTTCTATGCAAGATTTCAATACCACTGCCTGGAGCTTTTTCCAGTTCGTTAAGTGCAGTCAGTGTTATTCAGCTTATCAGCTCTAATATTACAAATAAAAAAGCACGCTTGGGTCTGAAACTACTAGCTCTCACGAGAGTACTGTAACAGAATCAGTATGACATCGCAGTGATCAATAGTGATTGGTTTTACGCAGAACTTGCTCATCTCAAACAAATATAAACTTCACACTTGCTCATCGGAAACAGCATGTGTGCATTTTAAAATAAACATTTCGAGTGGAATTTAGAATAAATTTGTAAATGGTATTTGAAACCACAGATATAATATATAAGTTTGAAACTATTTTAACCATGAAAGCGTTTGAATGCTAGTATAAAATATAATAGTAAATTGGTTCATGGATCTTATTCAAATGAATACAGTGACTAAGCTGCTGACGTCACCTCTCCTATCCACCCGCTTTAAAAAGCTGCTCTCGCTGTCAATCAACGCCAGGCCACGCCCCCCACAAGTACGTTCTTCCTGTCAATCAACACCAGGCCACGCCCCTCCCGTGCCTCTTACACAAACAGCAGCAGCTCGAGAGAGAGTAAATAGAGAAAAGATGGCGGAGTTCATTCAGCTCAACAAACCCACTGAACCGAAACCAGCGTCCCAGAACCGGGAGCACCATCATCATCCTCCACCGGCCAAGAAAATCCGACAAGAGGAGAAAATATTTAAAGCCAAGAAGATGAACGGAGGCACGGAGCAGCAGAATTACGGCAGCAAACCGAAAAACAAGAAAACCAAAACAGAGAAAGACAGAGACCGAGAGAAAGAGAAAGGCAAAGAGAGAGAAAAAGAGAGGAAGAAACACAAACTGGCGGCTGAAAATCACCTCAGTGTGAAGAAGGAAAACGGAGAGCTGAAGTTGTCGCAGAAAGGTATCGACAGCCGCTTCGCTCGGGCGCTATTTGTGGCTGATAACGGGCCGTTGGTTCGCTAGATGTGATCTGTGCGAGTGTGTGTGTATGTGTGTGTGTTTATGATGTGTTTATTGTGCCTCTGTGAGCGCGTGTGTGTTTATTTGTGTGTCGAACACATCCGACAGCGCTAGTTAGCTTAGCATCGGCGCGCGACCCGAGCGGTGACGGAGCGCGTGCAGCTGCAATGTGACCCGCCGCAGAACGAGCATATTAGTCCATAATAGCGTTATAATATCTGCTGTGTTAATCATATCTGAGAGAATCACTCACTCTCACGGACCTCACCGAACATAATCGGAAACATATGTTAATATCCAAATATCAACTCAATCTATAGAACGTTAGAATAATTACCTGTAGACTAGTAATAAACACAGTAAACTGCTGTCATTCTTGAAATATCTATTCAGACACCGAAACGAACGATCATGATTCTAATATCTACTGGTTTATTGCTGAAATGTCATTACCACCTCGGACGTGTTATTAACGGTGTATTCAGCCTGGGAAACATTAATTTACAGCAGAAACATGATTTCAATGAAGCTCCTGCTGAACCTGCAGTGAAGTTGATCTGAAACAGTGTTTGTGACAGTGATGTTCTGTTACTCTGTAATAAATATAATGCTCTACTTCACTCATACATGCATGTCGTACTGCAGTTGTGTGTTTGTGTCAGGCCTGTTACACACATGATCAGCACTAATAAAGCTATAACCCATCTGTGTGATGAACACGTTCAGTCTGTCCTGGATAGAGTTGAGAACCAGTTACTCACCCTAACTCATTAAAGTTCAGTTTTATGTTATCGACAAAGGCAGTAAATGGACTGTAAAGCTTCTCAGAAGGAGCTGTATTTCTTCAATGAAACACATGTTCCGAGATCATTTACATGATCAGTTCTGTCATCGTTTACTTGCTCTCATGTGTGACTCTTTTTTCATCAGTCAATGAGACCCCATTTACTTTCACTGTACTGACAAAAAAAGTTGAAATGTTCTTCAAAATGTCTTTAGTGTTCGGCAGAAGAAAGTCATACAGGTTTGGAGCGAAATGAGGTTAGGAAAAATATGACAGAATGAACACTTTGAACTTTCTCTGTCTCATTTTTTGTGCTTTAGTGTCATGTTTTTCCCCACAATTTGTGCAGTTTGTCTTTATGGCAACATTATTAGACCCTGAAATTTATCATCAAGATTGTGACCTGGTTAAAACTGACCAGAAGAATCAAAAGACAAAAATCTTGTGCATAAAGAAGTTGAAGAAATGTTCATACCTTATTTTTAAGACCGTTTATCCATGTCTATGCAAGTATAGTGGAGAAGACTGATAATCTGTTGAGGAATTGTGTGTTTGGCTGGTGAAGACTTCTCACTGAAGGCAAATTCATGAACTCTGTGTCTTTGAGCCGGATTCGGGAACGAGACAAACCTTCGACATCAGTGAATGCTTTAACCCTCTGGTGTGTTTTTTTCTCCTACAGAACACACCATTAAAGACAAAGAGAAACCTAAAGACAGAGACCGTGAGAAAAAGAGAGAGAGAGAGAAGGACAGAGAGAAGGAGCAGGAGAGAGAGATGAAGGAGAAAAGAAAACATAAGCTGATGACAGAGATGAAGAGAGAGAATGGAGAGGTGAAGATCCTGCAGAAAGGTGAGCCATCAAACACCCACACCTGTCAGCTGTGTGTGTGTGACCTTTCACCTTTGACCTGGGCTGCAGGTTTTGGGGTTCCAAAAAACAACAGAGTCAAGTCACATTTATTTATACAGCGCTTTTTACAACACAGACTCTTTCAAAGCAGCTTTACAGCGATAACAGGAAAATAATGCAACAAAGTTTGTTTCCAGAAGAAAATAGCGTCACAGTCCAGCTTCAGTTCAGTGATGGTTCATTTTGTTGTAAAAAAGTTATTACAACAAAAGTGAATAGTGAAGAGTTAATATAACTTCGACGAAGACACATTATGATTAGGGCTGCACGATAAATCGCAATAAAACCGCACGCGATTTGGCAAAGGCTACGATTATTTTATCATTCCAGGAAACCCCTATCACTGTCTCTGAATAAACAGAATTAAACAACGCTTTGATTAATCATGACTAATAAACACACGACTGCCTCATTCTGTGTCAGAAGCTCATCATCTCACAGAAGGAGGAGCTCAGCTGTCCTCATGAAGTGAGTTTGGAGGAAATGCATGTTATTAAATGTCGTCTTTTGTTGGACAAGAGGTTCATAAATGCTTCTTGTGTCTGGAAAGATGTTTGGTGCGTGTTGATTTTTCAAATGCACTTTATAAGCGACTCGAACTCGCAGTGCTTTCAGAGTGAGCCGCGTTTACTGAGCCGTACGTCACTGACACGCTGCGCATAACTAATAATCGCAGCCTTTGCCATTTTAAAATCACGATAAGCCATCTCGATTTAAGTGTGATTACATGTAAATTGTGATTAATCGTTCAGCCATAATTATGATGATTAAAAAAAGGACCAGCGTTTTTTATTCTGTTCCGTTTGATCCCTGAAAGAACGAACCAAGTGTGAACCTTTTCTATTGGCTGCAGGTTCTGCTTTCTTTGTCCTTTTATGCCTGAATGATCAAATCTGGTGTTTTCAAAGAGATGGCAATGTAATTTTTTGGCTAAAATCGTGGAGCCGTTCCTGTGCCCTGGTGTGACTGGAGCTCGGCTTAATCGAGATCAACCATTTTAGATTAGCGATGTGATATAGTCGATAATCAGACCTCCCGTACTTTATTGCTTATTTAAGAAATGGTATTCTGAAACAATCAGGTGTCACAAAAATATTATTGTTAAAATGTGCACTAATGTGAATAAAAGGTGTAACAACAATTTGACGTCAGACTTGGTCAGTGAATCGTTCAGAGTTCATAGATGACTCACTGAACCACGACTCATTTGTGTGATCTATACCTCAGTCTCTTTACTGGTCTTGTTTTTATGACAGTGTGTAAAGATGCATATTCACAACTGAAGTTTGTTATTGTTATCATCAGTAATAATGATATTCTAAATAACATTATTTGGTTATTGTTTAGCATACGAGATCCACTTGTAAGATTGAATTGACTGTGAGTGACATGTGGAACCATAATCTTGATTTCATTGTTGTTGTTTTTCAAGCAGTCGGAAATATTCTTTCAAAACAGACATATATATATATATATATATATATATATATATATATATATATATATATATATATATATATATATATATATATATGGCACAAATGCAGTCAAGACCACTAGAGTAATAGATTAAAACTAGAACTAATTTATACTAAATTAGAAAAATGCTTGTGTCTATAACTTGCACCGTCATAGTCTAAGGACTGAAACTTCGTTACAGCACAGCGGTGAGTGTTGTTAAAAGCTCAAGTAAGAAGATATTAACTTAATGTTTTAACTAATTATTTGCTGTAATCATGACATTGAAATGAGGTTAATAGTTGGTCATATGGAGGAGATGGACTAACATCAGCATCATCATCGGCTGCAGTTACTGCTGTTCGTCGGACTTCTGTGAGTTTGACGTTCGTCTGTTATAAGACAACTTAGTTTGAATAAACGAGCAGACACTGATTAGCTACTTGATCGCCTAAATAAAAAAAAAATTAAACTATTATTTGTGTTGTGTTCAATGTTGTTATGAATAGAGATACACGGATGGGGTATTATTTCGTCCGCAACCGCATCACAAAACTCATCATCCGCACCAACGTTTTTTGACCAAATTTCAAAGCCGCACCCGCCCGCCATCCGCTGAGTGTTGTGCGGTGTATGGGCGATGCAATGCTCTGCTGATGCGAGCCGCAAGAAAGCCCTTGTCTGTTCTAGAAAGGATGCAGCAAAGATATTTAATGCTAATGTCTGAGGCATAGGCCTATGCGCTCTAGTTCACAATGCAATGCAAGTGAACGCAGCGCGCCGGCGCCTCCATGTCACGGTTATTATATTGTCTGCTATATTTGCTTTTTATTTATTAAATATATGCAATTGGTTGAAGAAACATTTATTAAAATTAAGATACAATTTGTACAAAATGAAATTCGCTTTATAGAAAGGCTTTCTAGAAAACAAAATTTCATTAAGTGGTGAAAACCATGTCTCCCGATATATTGCGCATCTTATGATCCTATCTTTTATTACAGTTGTTTTTGAGCTAAAATGTAATACACATCATTAGGGATGGCGAAAACTAAAAAATTTCTTGACCGACCACCGAGCCTCATTAGCCGGTTGAAACCGGTTAACCGATTAGTTTAAAATATACACTATTTGAAATAACAGCCATTTCGAGCCGCGCCTGCAAACTCTGTCGCATCTCTCTGCCGCCCTTCCACTCACGTCACTTTTTTTAAATCCCCTACAGCGCGAAACATGAGTCCCGCAAACGCGGCGCCGAGGAGCTTGTATGTAAACGGAGGATAAATGGCTCCTTAGTTTCGAAATGGTTTGGGTACAAGGTGATCGCGTTGAAAATAAAGGCGTTTGTCTAGCGTTAGAAGCTCATTTGAAACATTGCCGCGGCTCATTTAAGAAAATGACAGCTCTGAAGAGACGCCGCTTTAGTTTGAGGTAAGTTAGTGCTAACAATAATAAAGAAAGATGATGATCATCATCACCTTATCTGTTACCACTGAAATCAAGCACTGTATCACACAAGTTGCAACTTACATCTGTGTCATTCTTTTTGGTGAAATGGTCCCACACACTACTTTTCTGTGCACACTTCATCCTGTCGTCTGCCCTGGCTCTGACCTCGAGTGTTTAGCCTGTAGCCTTTACTTTTCGCAAACCTTGTGAGCGTGCGAACCCAAACGCAGTGACCTTGCGGCAAATGTTTTTATTGGTTTATTAAACAAACAGGCGAGTTATGAAAAATTGAGTGTGAGGGATTTGTTCACTTCACACAAAAAGATCCTTGGAATGAGATGGCTAACTGTAGTAGCATTTAGTCCACTGTCTATAATAGCCTAATTTAGAGATCACTTTTTTTTTTTTTATCGACTACCGACAATTTTGACCGGTTAACGTTGATGCGGTCAATCATCGGTCAAACGGTCATCGGTTAACATCCCTACACATCATATATATATACACACTGTATATGTTTCTTTTATCTAACATGTTTGGGGCCAGTCAAGGGGTAATTAAACCGCACGATCAGTTATCGGTAATGATACGTTGTTTATTATTGCAAATGTTTATTGCTAATGTTTATTATTGCAAATGTTTTTCATTTGTTTAATAAATCTCATAATGATGGCACATCACTATATCATATAGCTTTTATTTCTATCTCAAATGATTGGCGGTCGGTCAGGGGGTACTTGGCAAAGAATCAAATACAGTTGGAAATGACGTAGACCATTAATAACACAGACTGTTAACAATTGTTTTTAATTAGTATTTAAACATTCTCTATGATAAAAAATGTTTGTAAAAAATATTTTAATAACACGGTTTTGGCGGTTATAGAGTTCTAATGACTGTGTTCAACTATAACCGTCGGTCTCATGGTTATATACTAACCGTCATACCCATAGTTGTCATATTAGAACAGGTTTAATAACTTTTTTTTTCTCATAACAAAAAGAACTCGGAACACATAAATACAATAAAGCAATACACTTTTTTTTTTATAAAGTTAAAAGGTTTCAAACAGATTAAAGTGCAAAAGAATTAAAGAACAAATGGGTAACATTTTAGAGTAAGGTCCCAATTAGTTAACGTTAATGCATTAACTAACATTAACAATGAGCAATAGCTACATTTGTTACAGAAGAATGTCAGCTCAGGTCCATTAAATAATACAGTTACAACTTTTGATTTTAATAATGTATTATTATATGTTTATTATTAAATGGAATGGGCACCTAGAATCATTTTGTAGTCGAGTATCTTAACAGACAAATAAAATCATCATCTTGATGTCACACATATACAGCGACACCCAATTCAGTGTTGTAGATTGTAAATTGTAGATCTCGGAGACAAATGTGCAAAAAAAACTATTGTTGGTAATTTGTTGTTTTTGCTAGTTGGCTGGTTAGTTATATTGATTTTTTGACTAAAACAATGTGCTATCTTCATGTGCAAGGTGTCATCTTTTTCAGAAAAAAAAAAAATAGCTTACAACAAATTACAGTTATTGACCATTACTGTGTGTGGTGAGTTTGTAAATAGAATTTAAATAGACAAAAATAAAAAAAAGAGAATAAAGTTACTGATTTTTATTTAGAAAAAACAGAAAAATCACAAACTTTAAATTTGAAAAATGACCTATAATACATATATACAAGTCTTTTTTGTGACATTGGGTTGCACAGTTTTCATTTAGGACACTTTTTTTCATACACACGCGCACACACTCAAATGCATGCATACATAGGCACGCACACATACACATGCGCACACCACATGCTAAAATACGTGAAAGAGTAACGGCTATCCGCCTCCCAAGTTTCATTAAAAATCATCCCAATCCCCTCTCCTGCTGTCTAACACTTCTTTCGCCATGTATTTGTTCGTTTCTTTTATTATTTTATGCAATCCAAAACACTCTAACCTGCTGCGCTTCGTATCTGTCTGTTCAAATTCTTCCTTTCCACTCTGCCAGAAAGCTGCTGTCATTTGCTGATGGAAAGCATGAAATTACCGTAATAAGCCGTATATTGCCGAAAAGCGCATGTTATCTACTGTCAGGGGCAATTTGAATGGCTTTGATAGTGCAAACGGTTGAAGAGTTACGGTAAAGTGAATGCAGCTTGCTGGTGTGTGTCGGCGACGACACAGCCGGTTTAAAAGGGTTAACTGACCGTGAATGAGTGATTTGATGCATCACTCTCTGCTCCGGTCCTTATCAGCTCTGCTATTTGTTGTGGGTGAAATAATTTTTTCTTTTGTTCTGAGGATGTTTGTGAAGTTAATCACCTTTCTCCTGTGCTGTAGGTGACGGAGAGAAGCCGAAGATAAACTCCGCTGAGGACTTGCTCATGAAAAAGGTCAAGAAGAAAAAGAAAAAGAAACATAAAGAAGGTGAAAAGCGAAAGCGGCCCAAGATGTACAGCAAGTCCAGCCAGACGGTTAGTTCTGAGTCCGAGTTCCAGCCTCCAGCTCCGGTCCAGCAGAGCGTCTCCGTGAGCTCCTGTAGCCCGACACCGGAGAACAGAAGCACACCGAGCCTGAAGAACATCTGCACTCAGAGTCTGAGCGCCACAGACGGCCCGGATAAACCCGCTACACTGCCTGGGCTGGACCGGCTGGAGTTCGGCTGTCTGGTCCATGTGGAGAACCAGCCCAACGGAGGAGCCCTGGTTCTGCACGCCTACAGCAAGGAGCTCTCGGTCCTGACGCCCGTGCAGATGCAGAGGTTCGCGCAGGAGTTCGTCACCCTTTCGTTTAGCGAGGACCAGGACGGCTCTGCCAACTACGTGATGGGCGTGATCCACGGGGCCGCCTCGTATCTCCCAGACTTCCTCGAGTACTTCTCCTGCAAGTTCCCCAACTCGCCCGTCAAAATGGAAATCCTGGGGAAGAAGGACATCGAGACGACGACTATGGCAAACTTTCACACTCAGGTTCGTAGACGTGAGGGGTTGTGTTGCACTGGTGGGTGTTTGTAGGTTTAGCTGGAGCAGAGATTTGATACAGGAGAACAAAACATCATTCCTCTCTAATGACAGATCAGGGACCTCATGGATAAAGGGCATGCCATTTCCCATGCACACATTATTGATAAAAAACATCACATGCTAAAGCTTCTGCTATTGGTAATTATATATGCACAGGGTCTGATTCAATAAAAACTGGAATTGATGTGTGCTTACATGCTCATGCTCTGTGCTTACAAGGTTTTATACCCGAGACTCTAGTGTTGACAAAAGTACCAACTTCGGAAAATGAACAGAATCATAAACACCTGATTGGCCATTGTGTTCACGCACTCATCAGATATGTCTGTGATTGGCTACAATGATCAGCGCACGGAAGTGTTTGAAAGTGTTTTGAAAGCAGGACCGATCTGCTGATATACGCCTGCTTTCAGACGCTCCTGTGTGTGTCTGTGCAAGCGCTTGCTGAAGAGCCTCACTGATTTACAACATGTTTTTGAAGCGCAGATCATTGTATCCAATCACAGACATATTTGATGAGCGCGTGAACACAACGGCCAATCAGGTGTTTATGATTCTGCTCAACAGCGCTCAAAGATTCACATTTTTAAAATTACAGTATCAACTTTTGACAACACTTACGAGGCTCCAGATGACTGTGATGTGGAAATGCCATGCAAAAACTCTGAGATGCATCATGATTCTTTCTTTAATGATTCTGAATCGATTCTGATTGGAGTCTAATTTTTAATCTCAGCTCCTCGTTGCAATCGCACTTTTATGTACATTAGAGACATGTCAAGCTTGCTGCGTATTTACATCCAAAAAGAGCTTGTATGATTGAGAAAACACAGTCAGAATAAATGTGTGCATTAGTGTGAATGGGGCCTGTTATATCTATATCTATCTATATGTTGGTCTGGAAGACTCTTACACCATGTCTACACCTGAGGCTTCGCACTGCAACCGCTTAAGAGTGTCAATGCTGAACGCATCCATGTATCCTGTTATCAGGTGTTGCGTAACTCTGTCAGGTGTAGCGTAACTCTGTCAGGTGTAGTGTAACACTGTCAGGTGTAGCGTAACTGTCTGTCAGGTGTAGCGTAACTCTGTCAGGTGTAGTGTAACTCTGTCAGGTGTAGCGTAACTCTGTCAGGTGTAGTGTAACACTGTCAGGTGTAGCGTAACTCTGTCAGGTGTAGCGTAACTGTCTGTCAGGTGTAGCGTAACTGTCTGTCAGGTGTAGCGTAACTCTGTCAGGTGTAGCGTAACTCTGTCAGGTGTAGCGTAACTGTCTGTCAGGTGTAGCGTAACTCTGTCAGGTGTAGAGTAACTCTGTCAGGTGTAGCGTAACTCTGTCAGGTGTAGCGTAACTCTGTCAGGTGTAGCGTAACTCTGTCAGGTGTAGCGTAACTCTGTCAGGTGTAGCGTAACTCTGTCAGGTGTAGCGTAACTGTCTGTCAGGTGTAGCGTAACTCTGTCAGGTGTAGCGTAACTGTCTGTCAGGTGTAGCGTAACTGTCTGTCAGGTGTAGCGTAACTCTGTCAGGTGTAGCGTAACTGTCTGTCAGGTGTAGCGTAACTCTGTCAGGTGTAGCGTAACTCTGTCAGGTGTAGCGTAACTCTGTCAGGTGTAGCGTAACTCTGTCAGGTGTAGCGTAACTCTGTCAGGTGTAGCGTAACTGTCTGTCAGGTGTAGCGTAACTCTGTCAGGTGTAGCGTAACTGTCTGTCAGGTGTAGCGTAACTGTCAGGTGTAGCGTAACTGTCTGTCAGGTGTAGCGTAACTCTGTCAGGTGTAGCGTAACTCTGTCAGGTGTAGCGTAACTGTCTGTCAGGTGTAGCGTAACTGTCTGTCAGGTGTAGCGTAACTCTGTCAGGTGTAGCATAACTGTCTGTCAGGTGTAGCGTAATTGTCTGTCAGGTGTAGCGTAACTGTCTGTCAGGTGTAGCGTAACTCTGTCAGGTGTAGCGTAACTGTCTGTCAGGTGTATCGTAACTGTCAGGTGTAGCGTAACTGTCTGTCAGGTGTAGCGTAACTGTCTGTCAGGTGTAGCGTAACTCTGTCAGGTGTGGAGTAACTCTGTCAGGTGTAGCGTAACTGTCAGGTGTAGCGTAACTGTCAGGTGTAGCGTAACTGTCTGTCAGGTGTAGCGTAACTCTGTCAGGTGTAGCGTAACTGTCTGTCAGGTGTAGCGTAACTGTCTGTCAGGTGTAGCGTAACTGTCTGTCAGGTGTAGCGTAACTGTCTGTCAGGTGTAGCGTAACTGTCAGGTGTAGCGTAACTGTCAGGTGTAGCGTAACTCTGTCAGGTGTAGCGTAACTCTGTCAGGTGTAGCGTAACTGTCTGTCAGGTGTAGCGTAACTGTCTGTCAGGTGTAGCGTAACTCTGTCAGGTGTAGCGTAACTGTCAGGTGTAGCGTAACTGTCTGTCAGGTGTAGCGTAACTCTGTCAGGTGTAGCGTAACTGTCAGGTGTAGCGTAACTGTCAGGTGTAGCGTAACTGTCTGTCAGGTGTAGCGTAACTCTGTCAGGTGTAGCGTAACTGTCTGTCAGGTGTAGCGTAACTGTCTGTCAGGTGTAGCGTAACTGTCTGTCAGGTGTAGCGTAACTGTCAGGTGTAGCGTAACTCTGTCAGGTGTAGCGTAACTCTGTCAGGTGTAGCGTAACTCTGTCAGGTGTAGCGTAACTGTCAGGTGTAGCGTAACTCTGTCAGGTGTAGCGTAACTGTCTGTCAGGTGTAGCGTAACTGTCTGTCAGGTGTAGCGTAACTCTGTCAGGTGTAGCGTAACTGTCAGGTGTAGCGTAACTGTCAGGTGTAGCGTAACTGTCTGTCAGGTGTAGCGTAACTCTGTCAGGTGTAGCGTAACTGTCAGGTGTAGCGTAACTGTCTGTCAGGTGTAGCGTAACTGTCTGTCAGGTGTAGCATAACTGTCTGTCAGGTGTAGCGTAACTGTCAGGTGTAGCATAACTGTCTGTCAGGTGTAGCGTAATTGTCTGTCAGGTGTAGCGTAACTGTCTGTCAGGTGTAGCGTAACTCTGTCAGGTGTAGCGTAACTGTCTGTCAGGTGTAGCGTAACTGTCAGGTGTAGCGTAACTGTCAGGTGTAGCGTAACTGTCTGTCAGGTGTAGCGTAACTCTGTCAGGTGTAGCGTAACTCTGTCAGGTGTAGCGTAACTGTCTGTCAGGTGTAGCATAACTGTCTGTCAGGTGTAGCGTAACTCTGTCAGGTGTAGCATAACTGTCTGTCAGGTGTAGCGTAATTGTCTGTCAGGTGTAGCGTAACTGTCAGGTGTAGCGTAACTCTGTCAGGTGTAGCGTAACTGTCTGTCAGGTGTAGCGTAACTGTCAGGTGTAGCGTAACTGTCAGGTGTAGCGTAACTGTCTGTCAGGTGTAGCGTAACTGTCTGTCAGGTGTAGCGTAACTCTGTCAGGTGTGGAGTAACTCTGTCAGGTGTAGCGTAACTGTCAGGTGTAGCGTAACTGTCAGGTGTAGCGTAACTGTCAGGTGTAGCGTAACTGTCTGTCAGGTGTAGCGTAACTGTCTGTCAGGTGTAGCGTAACTCTGTCAGGTGTAGCGTAACTGTCTGTCAGGTGTAGCGTAACTGTCTGTCAGGTGTAGCGTAACTGTCTGTCAGGTGTAGCGTAACTCTGTCAGGTGTGGAGTAACTGTCAGGTGTAGCGTAACTGTCAGGTGTAGCGTAACTGTCAGGTGTAGCGTAACTCTCAGGTGTAGCGTAACTCTCAGGTGTAGCGTAACTCTGTCAGGTGTAGTGTAACTCTGTCAGGTGTAGTGTAACTGTCAGGTGTAGCGTAACTCTGTCAGGTGTAGTGTAACTCTGTCAGGTGTAGTGTAACTGTCAGGTGTAGCGTAACTCTGTCAGGTGTAGCGTAACTGTCAGGTGTAGCGTAACTGTCAGGTGTAGCGTAACTGTCAGGTGTAGCGTAACTGTCTGTCAGTTGTAGCGTAACTGTCAGGTGTAGCGTAACTCTCAGTTGTAGCGTAACTGTCAGGTGTAACGTAACTGTCAGGTGTAGCGTAACTCTGTCAGGTGTAGTGTAACTCTGTCAGGTGTAGTGTAACTGTCAGGTGTAGCGTAACTCTGTCAGGTGTAGTGTAACTGTCAGGTGTAGCGTAACTGTCAGGTGTAGCGTAACTGTCAGGTGTAGCGTAACTGTCAGGTGTAGCGTAACTGTCAGGTGTAGCGTAACTCTCAGTTGTAGCGTAACTGTCAGTTGTAGCGTAACTGTCTGTCAGGTGTAGCGTAACTGTCAGGTGTAGCTAGGGGTGGGAGATATTGACCAAAATGAATATCTCGATATTTTTTTCCAATATCTCGATATCGATATTCAGAAGATATTTTTGCCATCCTTCAAAGAAACTTGTGCAAACTGGCAAAGAAGGTCCAGTTGGTATTTTGACTTGCTGCATTTGACCTATTATTGTAGGCTATAGAAAAAAAACAATAAAGGAGCTAACTAAACAGAATCTGAGGTAGCCCCTACTTTTTCCACTTACAAAAAAATAAATAAAAAAAACGTAACTAGGCACCTCTTGGAACAGTGATTATTAAATCAAACAACAATATTGTTGATGATAAATTCAAAGTAAAAAAAATTCTTTTCAAAACGCTATAAATCCATCCATTTTTCCCCAAAACGCTATAAATCCATCATTTTTCCCAAAAATTGATGGTTTGTCTTTTTAAAAAAGTCTTTTGTCTTTTATTTTTCGTGTTTGCATTTATGAGGAAAAAAACACGTGACACGTGACAGTTCTCCATTATGGACGTGATGGCTCTGAAAGCGGCAGTAAAAGACTTTCAAACTTTCACAGAGACCTCAAAACAGAAAGCACAAAGCCTTTCTTTAAAACGAATTTCGTTTTGTATTAATTGTATCTTAATTTTAATAATTTTTTCATTAACCAATTTCCTGGATTTCATACATAAATGTATATATATAGGCTAGCAATCACAACAAAGGTGCTTGAACTGGAGATTATATCATCATGAACCGAACCGTAGCCTACTCGCCTCACAGGCCTAAAAAATGTGAAATATATTTACAGAAAGCTGGTTCTAAACAAAACCATCGTTGAGCTGGTGAAACAGTCACAAATTCCTCTGCAACTCAAACCTTCTCAGTACGAGTTATGAAGGAAGAGAATAGCATTACAGTTTTCAGCGCGTCCTCCTCTGATTGCTACTGATTGCTGATTCTTAAATCATTTTACAAAACGGTTTTGCGCATGTGCTTCTGCGCGCACTATTTTGAATTTACTTATGAATGTGCGTTTTTGACGACACGGGACCATGGACTGGGCCACTCGGAGGTTGCTTCCGGGAATAGTACTGCCCTACAGTATTAAAAATCGCTACATATAATTGTTTAGAATGTTATAGTGTGCGTTATTTGTTTTCTCTTTAACTTCTTTCAGCTCTTTTCATGTTTGGGGGGGCGGATTGTACAAATTATGAAATATTCGATATCCCAATTTTGCATATC
>CM040821.1:7500-30000 GCA_022828995.1 Vimba vimba | reverse complement strand
GATACTATACTAGCTGCAGTGTCACGATACCATGAACACCTTACGATACTATACTAGCTGCAGTGTCACGATACCATGAACACCTTATGATACTATACTAGCTGCAGTGTCACGATACCATGAACACCTTACGATACTATACTAGCTGCAGTGTCACGATACCATGAACACCTTACGATACTATACTAGCTGCAGTGTCACGATACCATGAACACCTTACGGTACTATACTAGCTGAAGTGTCACGATACCATGAACACCTTACGATACTATACTAGCTGCAGTGTCACGATACCATGAACACCTTACGATACTATACTAGCTGCAGTGTCAAGATACCATGAACACCTTACGATACTATACTAGCTGAAGTGTCACGATACCATGAACACCTTACGATACTATACTAGCTGCAGTGTCAAGATACCATGAACACCTTACGGTACTATACTAGCTGCAGTGTCACGATACCATGAACACCTTACGATACTACACTAGCTGCAGTGTCACGATACCATGAACACCTTACGATACTATACTAGCTGCAGTGTCACGATACCATGAACACCTTACGATACTATACTAGCTGAAGTGTCACGATACCATGAACACCTTACGATACTATACTAGCTGAAGTGTCACGATACCATGAACACCTTACGATACTATACTAGCTGCAGTGTCACGATACCATGAACACCTTACGATACTATACTAGCTGCAGTGTCACGATACCATGAACACCTTACGATACTATATTAGCTGCAGTGTCACGATACCATGAACACCTTACAATACTATATTAGCTGCAGTGTCACGATACCATGAACACCTTACGATACTATATTAGCTGCAGTGTCACGATACCATGAACACCTTACGATACTATACTAGCTGCAGTGTCACGATACCATGAACACCTTACGATACTATACTAGCTGCAGTGTCACGATACCATGAACACCTTACGATACTATATTAGCTGCAGTGTCACGATACCATGAACACCTTACGATACTATACTAGCTGAAGTGTCACGATACCATGAACACCTTACGATACTATATTAGCTGCAGTGTCACGATACCATGAACACCTTACGATACTATATTAGCTGCAGTGTCACGATACCATGAACACCTTACAATACTATATTAGCTGCAGTGTCACGATACCATGAACACCTTACGATACTATACTAGCTGCAGTGTCACGATACCATGAACACCTTACAATACTATACTAGCTGCAGTGTCACGATACCATGAACACCTTACGATACTATATTAGCTGCAGTGTCACGATACCATGAACACCTTACGATACTATATTAGCTGCAGTGTCACGATACCATGAACACCTTACGATACTATATTAGCTGCAGTGTCACGATACCATGAACACCTTACGATACTATACTAGCTGCAGTGTCACGATACCATGAACACCTTACGATACTATACTAGCTGCAGTGTCACAATACCATGAACACCTTACGATACTATACTAGCTGAAGTGTCACGATACCATAAATATCTTACGATACTATACTAGCTGAAGTGTTACGATACCATGAACACCTTACGATAGTATACTAGCTGCAGTGTCACGATACCATGAACACCTTACGATACTATACTAGCTGAAGTGTTACGATACCATAAATATCTTACGATAGTATACTAGCTGCAGTGTCACGATACCATGAACACCTTACGATAGTATACTAGCTGCAGTGTCACGATACCATAAACACCTTACGATACTATACTAGCTGAAGTGTCACGATACCATAAATATCTTACGATACTATACTAGCTGAAGTGTTACGAGACCATGAACACCTTACGATAGTATACTAGCTGAAGTGTCACGATACCATGAACACCTTACGATACTATACTAGCTGAAGTGTCACGATACCATAAATATCTTACGATACTATACTAGCTGAAGTGTTACGAGACCATGAACACCTTACGATACTATACTAGCTGCAGTGTCACGATACCATGAACACCTTACGATACTATACTAGCTGAAGTGTCACGATACCATGAACACCTTACGATACTATACTAGCTGAAGTGTTACGATACCATAAATATCTTACGATACTATACTAGCTGAAGTGTTACGATACCATAAATATCTTACGATACTATACTAGCTGAAGTGTTACGATACCATGAACACCTTACGATAGTATACTAGCTGCAGTGTCACGATACCATGAACACCTTACGATACTATACTAGCTGAAGTGTTACGATACCATAAATATCTTACGATACTATACTAGCTGAAGTGTTACGATACCATGAACACCTTACGATAGTATACTAGCTGCAGTGTCACGATACCATGAACACCTTACGATACTATACTAGCTGAAGTGTTACGATACCATAAATATCTTACGATACTATACTAGCTGAAGTGTTACGATACCATAAATATCTTACGATACTATACTAGCTGAAGTGTCACGATACCATGAACACCTTACGATACTATACTAGCTGCAGTGTCACGATACCATGAACACCTTACGATACTATACTAGCTGAAGTGTTACGATACCATAAATATCTTACGATACTATACTAGCTGAAGTGTTACGATACCATGAACACCTTACGATAGTATACTAGCTGCAGTGTCACGATACCATGAACACCTTACGATAGTATACTAGCTGCAGTGTCACGATACCATGAACACCTTACGATACTATACTAGCTGAAGTGTCACGATACCATGAACACCTTACGATACTATACTAGCTGCAGTGTCACGATACCATGAACACCTTACGATACTATACTAGCTGCAGTGTTACGATACCATGAACACCTTACGATACTATACTAGCTGCAGTGTCACGATACCATGAACACCTTACGATACTATACTAGCTGAAGTGTTACGATACCATAAATATCTTACGATACTATACTAGCTGAAGTGTCACGATACCATGAACACCTTACGATACTATACTAGCTGCAGTGTCACGATACCATGAACACCTTACGATACTATACTAGCTGAAGTGTTACGATACCATAAATATCTTACGATACTATACTAGCTGAAGTGTTACGATACCATGAACACCTTACGATAGTATACTAGCTGCAGTGTCACGATACCATGAACACCTTACGATACTATACTAGCTGAAGTGTTACGATACCATAAATATCTTACGATACTATACTAGCTGAAGTGTTACGATACCATAAATATCTTACGATAATATACTAGCTGAAGTGTCACGATACCATGAACACCTTACGATACTATACTAGCTGCAGTGTCACGATACCATGAACACCTTACGATACTATACTAGCTGAAGTGTTACGATGCCATAAATATCTTACGATACTATACTAGCTGAAGTGTTACGATACCATGAACACCTTTACGATACTATACTAGCTGAAGTGTCACGATACCATGAACACCTTACGGTACTATACTAGCTGAAGTGTCACGATACCATGAACACCTTACGATACTATACTAGCTGAAGTGTTACGATACCATAAATATCTTACGATACTATACTAGCTGAAGTGTTACGATACCATGAACACCTTACGATAGTATACTAGCTGCAGTGTCACGATACCATGAACACCTTACGATACTATACTAGCTGAAGTGTTACGATACCATAAATATCTTACGATACTATACTAGCTGAAGTGTTACGATACCATGAACACCTTACGATACTATACTAGCTGAAGTGTCACGATACCATGAACACCTTACGATACTATACTAGCTGAAGTGTTACGATACCATGAACACCTTACGATACTATACTAGCTGCAGTGTCACGATACCATGAACACCTTATGATACTATACTAGCTGAAGTGTTACGATACCATAAATATCTTACGATACTATACTAGCTGAAGTCTTACGATACCATGAACACCTTACGATACTATACTAGCTGAAGTGTCACGATACCATGAACACCTTACGATACTATACTAGCTGAAGTGTCACGATACCATGAACACCTTACGATACTATACTAGCTGAAGTGTTACGATACCATGAACACCTTACGATACTATACTAGCTGAAGTGTCACGATACCATGAACACCTTACGATACTATACTAGCTGAAGTGTCACGATACCATGCAGTATTTTGTTCATTCATAATTGAAATCTACAAAATGAACTCAATTTTCTTCAATGCATAGATGTAAAAAAAAACGAGTTTCGACAGAAGGATGACCTCTGACCCAACGTAGGACATGTGATGTAGCGTAAGATTAGGTGAGAATAGACGACTCCCGCGAAAACCACGTAACACTCTCGTGAACGCGTCAGTGATTGTAGTTTATAAAGTTTTAAGTAAGCTCCGCTTCGCGTCGGGTCCTGATCAGCCTGTCGGGGGTGTATTCGCTATAACAACCGCCTCGCTCTACATTATCCCGCTTATTACATGGCTACCTTCCAAATAAATCAATAATTTGACACAAAATTTTTATTTTAAAAAGGAGTTTATTGAATTAAAAACGATTGTATTGCTTCCGCTAAAGAAAATAGTCCCTTCCGTCTTTACGGTTAGAATCCTGGTGTGTGTGTGTGTGTGTGTGCGTTAAAGCAGAGGAGTTTCCAATGAAGTCTAATGAGTGTGTCCTGATGTTCTCTCTCTGCAGTGTGTGCAGTGGGTCGATGATGCTAAACTCAATCAGTTGAGGCGAGAGGGAATCCGCTACGCTCGTATCCAGCTCTACGATAACGACATCTACTTTATCCCTCGCAACGTGGTTCACCAGTTCAAGAGTGTGTCGGCCGTGTGCAGCCTGGCCTGGCATGTGCGCTTGAGACAGTATCATCAGGAGCCCGAGGAAGAGGAGGCTCATGAGGAGGAAGAAGAGCTGAAGCAGCTCATCAAGCTGGAGCCAAATGACGAGAGCATCAGAGCTGCGAACACGACCCACGACTGCAGACCCGCGCGAGACTCGCCGTGTGTAACACCCATGAAGATGGAGAGGGCAGAGCTACAGGCTGAGAGGCCCAAAGCCCTTCCCAGAAGCCCCAGCTTGACTCCGCCTCTTGTCTCCTCATCTGACGGGCGACCCAAAGTGCTCAACGTATCCGAATGTCCCAGCGCTCCCTCACACACGTCACGCAACTCCACGGCCAGTGCACACACACCCAAACACACACACACGCCGGCACCACCCAAACACACACACACGCCGGTACCACCCAAACACACACCCCCCTCGGCACCACCCAAACACACACACACGCCGGCACCAAACAAACACACACCCCCCTCAGCGCCAACCAAACACACACACACGCCGGCACCACCCAAACACACACCCCCCTTGGCGCCAACCAAACACACACACATGCCGGCACCAACCAAACACACACCCCCCTCAGCACCCAGATATTTCCATTCTTCCTCTGTCCCCAAACCGGGACACACACCCTCAACACCTACTAAACCTAGCCATTCTGCCAACACAACCAAACACACACAAACTACCAACACAACCAAACACACACAAAGTACTAACACAACCAAACACACACAAAGTACTAACACAACCAAACACACACAAAGTACCAACACAACCAAACACACACAAACTACCAACACAACCAAACCCACACAAACTAGTAACACAACCAAACCCACACACTCTGCGAACACAGCCAAACACACACACTCCACACTAATAACCAAACCCGGCCCCAAACTGAGCTCTGGACTGTCACTCAGCTGGCCGGCTCCGCCCCTGGCCACGCCCCCTCTGAGAACGGCCCGCCCCCAAGACTCTCTGCACCCGAAGGCCGTCCGGCCACATGCGCATGAACCACACAAAGACTTTTTATACTGATTTGTACAGAACGGTTTTTAAACGGCGCTTCATTTAATCACTTTTATTTCTACTGTCGGTTTTACTTTCTTTTTAATCTATCTGACAAGAGCAGAGAAAGAAACGGCGGCACGTCTCCAAGACTTCTTTTATAGTCAACTTCTGCTGAACTTCTCTCTCCCTCTCTCTCTCCCTCTCTCTCTCCCTCTCTCTCTCCCTCTCTCTCTCTCTCTCTCTCTCTCTCTCTCTCTCTCTCTCTCTCTCCTGTTACTGGTTGTCAACATGGCAAATGTAGCTCGTAACTCGCTCCTCAGTGCCTGTCCGTAACTGTGAAATATCCAAGCACTTCGACTCGGCTGCACTGAGAAAATTCTTCAAATCCAAACAGGTCCTTGAATAATATATTTTCAGTTGTAGGCTTTAGTCGTATTAGAGCTGACATGAACATATATATTTTTTGTAAGATGACAATTGTTTTAAAGACTCTACAGGCTTTTCCATAGAGCTTATTTATATCAAGGGTTTCTTTGGTTCTGTTTGATTCGTCAGCACTGTAGTGTACATAACGATTTTTCTAAAGGAAATGTGTAGTATGATTTATACTGAAATAAGAACCTCCTAATAAAAGGTTCAGTTTGTTGGATTGGTGTCGTGTCTGTAAACCTCGACCCTAACCCTAACGATCCAGACCATCTTCAGGGATGTGGTTTTGCTGTATTTCTACCGATTTGTTATGTTTGATAGTGATCTGTCTGTCATATTGCTAAACTACGAGCTAAACTCTGGAATAGACTTCCTAGGACTGTTCGGGACTCTCACATACTCTCGTAGTTTAACTCTAGTCACAGTTCTGCTGTCAGTCAGAACCGCCAACACTTTTCATACTCTATACATTAAGTCAATGAATTTTCCCTCCCTTCTCACTTTCCTTGATCCAGCTTCGCACAGGCAAAATTCCCATTCCCAACATTCTGGGCTGCAGAACAAAGTGGCCATTGTAAATCTACTATTATTGACTGTACCTTCCTTTCTTCCACATTTGAGTTCCTCACAAAGACTGAACTGCTGCCGTGTAACCTGAGATAATCTACATCCACACTTCCGTCAATCAGAGACACTTGCTTGTTCATGTTTATGTTGACATTGTTTAAATTGTTTAGCCAGTGGAGAAATCTCAGTCGCCTCTGACTGCGGGATTAAAGCATTATGAAGTGACGTTCTAGTTCTTCCTGATTAAACTGCTCAATGTTAAGGCATTATAGACGTACAGTGGGGAGAACAAGTATTTGATACACTGCCGATTTTGCAGGTTTTCCCACTTACAAAGCATGTAGAAGTCTGTAATTTTTATCATAGGTACACTTCAACTGCGAGAGACGGAATCTAAAACAAAAATACAGAAAATCACATTGTATGATTTTTAAGAAATTAATTTGCATTTTATTGCATGACATAAGTATTTGATACATCAGAAAAGCAGAACTTAATATTTGGTACAGAAACCTTTGTTTGCAATTACAGAGATCATACGTTTCCTGTAGTTCTTGACCAGGTTTGCACACACTGCAGGGATTCTGGCCCACTCCTCCATACAGACCTTCTCCAGATCCTTCAGGTGTCGGGGCTGTCGCTGGGCAATACGGACTTTCAGCTCCTCCAAAGATTTTCTATTGGGTTCAGGTCTGGAGACTGGCTAGGCCACTCCAGGACCTTGAGATGCTTCTTGCGTGCGCTGCAGGATTTTAATCTATGACGGCGTAGTGTGTTACTAATGGTTTTCTTTGAGACTGTGGTCCCAGCTCTCTTCAGGTCATTGACCAGGTCCTGCCGTGTAGTTCTGGGCTGATCCCTCACCTTCCTCATGATCATTGATGCCCCACGAGGTGAGATCTTGCATGGTGCCCCAGACCGAGGGAGATTGACCATCATCTAGAACTTCTTCCATTTTCTAATAATTGCGCCAACAGTTGTTGCCTTCTCACCAAGATGCTTGCCTATTGTCCTGTAGCCCATCCCAACCTTGTGCAGGTCTACAATTTTATCCCTGATGTCCTTACACAGCTCTCTGGTCTTGGCCATTGTGGAGAGGTTGGAGTCTGTTTGATTGAGTGTGTGGACAGGTGTCTTTTATACAGGTAACGAGTTCAAACAGGTGCAGTTAATACAGGTAATGAGTGGAGAACAGGAGGGCTTCTTAAAGAAAAACTAACAGGTCTGTGAGAGCTGGAATTCTTACTGGTTGGTAGGTGATCAAATACTTATGTCAAGCAATAAAATGCAAATTAATTATTTAAAAATCATACAATGTGATTCTGGATTTTTGTTTTAGATTCCGTCTCTCACAGTTGAAGTGTACCTAACCTGCAAAATCGGCAGTGTATCAAATACTTGTTCTCCCCACTGTAACAGTATGGCTTGCACAAGTGCATTGTGTTAAGCGCTGTATAAATACATTTGACTTGACAAGGCACTATTTTCCACCTGTTAATAAGTGTCATGTCTGTGATCAGCTCACAAGTGTTCAGTGCTACTAACGGGTGTAAACCAATCAGAGGTCACCAAAAACATGTGACCTCACTGTATTTGCTTTGAAGTTTATTGAACGTCACAAAATACAGAGTACAGAGACGAGAAGTCAAGTCACCTTTATTTATTCAACGCTTTATACACTCCAGCTTGTTTTAAAGCAGCTCTAAAAGACAATAGTTTCGTTGTTAATCTGAAGTCAGTTCAGTGTTCATTCAGTTCCGTTCAGTACATGTGTAAAGATCATCAAGAAGAGGCATGAATTCTGCTTTCTTCCGTTACTATTCACTGTCGCTTAGCAAAATAGTCCTAAATTAACAAATATTTGTGAGCACCAGCAGGTAGTACCTCTATATGACAGCAGCATGTGATCAAAAGCACTAATCTTATTGGTTGGACAGTTTTTTTGCAGTGTGATTTGGAAATATATTACATATATATTTATATATATATATTACGCCTCTCCTTAAAACTATTCTATCACATTGATGGCATGTGAATGTTTGCGTTGGTCTGAACAGATCCATTAACCATTCAAATTAAAATGTTTATCGCACTGAATTTTCCCTTAGATTATTTGTCTTGGTGTGAACAGACGTCAAACCCCACTCTCTCCCAGGGTTAGCTCCTCAGAATTGTTTTTAGCATGTTTTCAATATTTATTTGTATAACATATGCATTGTTTCAAAGCAGCTTTGCAGAACATCATATTGTAACAGAGTCATAATTAATAGTGATCTGAATAGTTGATCTGCGGACCGTCTGAAGGATGCAGACACTGGCGGTTATTCGCTCGCACAATTTTCAGCTTCAGTCCTCAGGGTTAGCAACACATGGAAGGACCGAAGCTGGATATCCTTGGGATACTGTCCCAAGGCAGGTAGAATAACATCAGCCCAGTTATAGTACAGTTATAGAGCTGGAGAAGCATTTTTATTATTAATAAGTATTTTTAGATGAAAAATCTTTTCATTGTTGTCTATGTCAATGTTGTATTGTAGAAGAGAGGTCTTCCACCCGCTCCTGTTTAACTCCAGCCCTGATCTAACACAACTGAACCAGCTGATATAGGTATTATTGTCTCCGGGCAGTTTGGTTGAAGGCTGGAAGTACACTTTGTGGGACAGTGTGTGTCCAGGAGCAGGGTTTGATCACTCACGTTCCCTTGGTCTAAAAATACAACACAATACTGCCACCATGTGGGCACTAGTATAATGGCACTACAGCTCATTCTTACTAACCAAAGGTTGCCAACCACACCCCAAACCTAAACCAGCTAATCCAGGTGTTCAGGATTACAAGTGTGTTTGGACTAAGTCTGCAGGAAGGGTCAGATTTGGACACTCCATACCTGATATCTGGTATGATCTTAAATCAGATCTTCTGTTCTAATAATAAAAGCCTATGTTTAATGTTCATTATGTCAGGATAATATGTAGTGTATAGTGTAATAAATTTACATTCAAGTTATAAAAATATCTTCGCAATTTTAGAGTAAGATCTATTTTTTGTTTTTTAGTGCTGAATGATAGGAAATACAAGCTTAGTATATAATTTAGAACATGTAAAAATATCCACATTAAAAGGCAATTGCTGTATACTTTTATACATTTACAATTACATTTTATCCAAAGTGACTTACCAATTAAGAGAACAATAGAAGCAACAAGTGCAGTGACAAGTCCCAATTAGTCTAGCACAGTACACATAGCAAAAAAAAATATTATTAAAACAAAGGTTTAGTATGATTGGGTCGAGTTAACGAAAAAGATGGATCTTTAGCAGTTTCTTGAAAATGTGTTGAGTTGGGCAGGTCATTCCACCAGCAGGGAACAGTCCAGGTGAAGGTCAGTGAAAGTGTTTTTGTGTCTCTTTGGGATGATGGCACCACAAGAAGACGTTTACTTGCAGAACACAAGCTTCTGGAGACACATAGATCTGAAGCAGTGAGTTTAGGGCTTGCTGCAGCATCTGGATCAGTTGCAGAGGTTAGACTGATGCTGGAAGAGCTGCCAAGAGAGCATTACAATAGTCCAGTCTGGATAGAACAAGCGCTTGGACCAGGAGTTGTGTAGCTCCGATAGGAAGGAATCCTCCTAACGTTGTATAAGGCAAATCAGCAGGATCACACAGCAAGTATAGTTTGGCTGAACCCATAAGCAGTTCTGTCTTGGCAAGGTTGAGTTGAAGGTGAAGGTCATTCATCCAGCAAGAATTTTCCATCAGGTAGGCTGAGATGCGAGCTGCTACCGTCAGATCATCTGGCTGGAATGAAAGGTAGAGATATGTGTCATTAGTATAGTGGTGATAGGAAAAGCCATGTTTCTAAATGACAGAGCCTAGTTACAAAAAAAACAAAAACAACAGATGGGTGGAATCTAACACAGTCGTGGTCTTACTGTAGCAAAACTAACCCTTGTGCTGGTGATGATGAGGTGCAGGTGTGTGTGATTAGTACTCAGGTGACGGAGTGCGCTGTGATTGGCTGGTGTGAGAGCCTGGCTGATCTGTAACAGATTTCTGCTATTTAGAACATAATTCAAAGCGGAATTATCATACGCCAAGCACTCCTCGCTGTGGTTAAAACTAGGGCTGGACGATATATCGCATGACATTATGCGTATCTTGTCAGTAAAGTCGGTTCCTTGATTAGCAGTAAATCGCCATCACCTGCTTTCAGATGGAGCGGCATTTACTACACAGAGCCGTAGTTCACTGACAAGCTGAGCCATATCGCATTAATTATCACGGACGTATCGCTGCGATAATTAATGCGATATGGCTCAGCTTGTCAGTGAACTACGGCTCTGTGTAGTAAATGCCGCTCCATCTGGGTGATATATCGCCCAGCCCTAGTTAAAACATTAAAACACAGCATACCACAGGAAAAGTGTTCAGTACATGCACTACAAATATTTCTATTTAAATTAAAACATTTTTTTTTTTAGTTTTGGATAATGATTTCATGAAATTTCAGTCCTTAACTCCATTAATGAGAGTGGCATATTTAATCTAAATGTGTATATCAGATGTCAAACAGAGTTTAAATCATTCTGTTTACTTCATTACTTCGCTCACTCCAGTAAAGGAGTGCGCACACGCGGTCTAGTGTATCCGTATAATGCGCACATATTTACGCCTGGGTTATTTTTTATAAATCGGAATATGTGCATGGAAAATTGTGTATGCACATTTCAATGACTTTTTTGTGCGTACACAACGTTTATATATCAGGCCCCTGGGAATAGAAAGAGGTTGAATGATTAACAATCAAAATCTCAGCTGATCAACAAGATACATTTAATGCTTTCTGTTATATTTTACCCACAACACATTGTGGACTTTGCCTGAAACATGGTTAAACGTCCATTTATCAAAGATATTAATTAAAAGAAAGTTCCAACCCACCTTTCATATGAATCCTGGCAGAGAAAACACATGGCAGAATCTGGAGACTCAGCCTAACGTGTGCATCATGGATCATGGATCTTTTCAAATTTCAATTAGAACATTATAGTAAATCTTTGCTCATCAGATTAGATTTGCTTCAGCGTTTTTTTTTTTTTTTTACTTTGCACAATTCAATAAAAATCAGCCTAAACAAGCAGAAAGCTGCCCAATGCAACAGCTTGCTAGAACCAGTTGAAAAACCAGAACAGTTTATGGAATTAACTTTTATATCTTTGCTGTGGTGCATCATGGGAGGTGGGAGAAACCAAGTGTATAAGATAAAGGGGAATGTTTTTTTTTAAATTAAACAGTTTTTCAATGATGAAATATGTATACATGGCTGACTGTACATAATTTGTGAATTAGTGCATGTACAGAAATTTTATCATATTGAGATTTGGTTGTTTGGTTAATTTAATTCCTGATTACTTGCATTCCTGTCAATGTTTGTGCCCATGAGTATAAATGCCTACAAACTGAAGTTGCAAAGTATTGCCAGTCTGTGATGGAAGTTGGAGAGTGAGAAATCTGCTGAGGTTTGGAAGTAATGGCAGTGGGGAATACTTTTAATGTTATTTGTTTTCACTTGTTCTTAATTCTTATTGTAGAACTGTACACTGTCTGATTGTGTATCTCTCTCTCTCTCTCTCTCTCTCTCTCTCTCTCTCTCTCTCTCTCTCTCTCTCTCTCTCTCTCTCTCTCTCTCTCTCTCTCTCTCTCTCTCTCTATATATATATATATATATATATATATATATATATATATATATATATATATATATATATATATATATATATATATATATATATATATTAGGGCTGGGAATCGATTAAAAAAAATTAACTAATTAATTGCACAATTTCTGTAATTAATTGCAATTAATTGCGCTTCCCCCAAGCTTGTAATCATCAATATTTAAACTTAGAATCACCTAATTAAACAACACAGGAAAAAAAGGGAACAGAAAATAGCCCTATATTAAACATCAATATATTATTCTTTTTCAGTAATCAATCAACATAATCAATTTAACAGATTATTATTATTATTATTATTATTTTATTAATTATTAAAACAAAATATAGTCCTACAAAGCTATTATTACCAGAGCATGTGATCAGAGCAGGTCATTTTACCATTGTTGCCCAGCATGACTATACCAGCTCAGCAAACAGAAGTCAACAGAGAAATTTCACGTTACTTGAGTGGACTTTACTTTTCCAGTGCTTAGTACATGATTGAAGCCTTTGGGCCGTTAACGACAGAGCCGCCGACACACACACACACACACACACACACACACACACACACACACACACACACACACACACACACACACACACGGAACGGAGAGGGCGCCACTGCTGGGCCATTAACGACAGAGCGAGCCGACACACACAGACACACGCGCGCGGAGTACAGAGCGCGACGCACATACCGAGCGGAAAAGACCCACTCATGAAAGCTGCCCGAGAATGAAACCTGACCGCCGAACATGGAGGTGCGGGACGGCATATTTCGGCCTTTTTAATAGCAGACGCAACAGGAAATCATTAAAACGAGGCAAAAAAAAAGAGTGCTGCGTCAATTGCGTTATTTTTTTTTTAACGCGTTAAACATTTCAAATTAATCGCAAAGATTAACGCGTTAATTCCCCCAGCCCTAATATATATATATATATATATATATTCTCATTGTATTTATGTATTTTCAATGTAAATATAGACACTTCATAATGTGTTTTGATTTAATAACGTTTAGGATTTATGTGATAGTGGCTGGATTTAAGAAAACTAAAGATGGTAACTGTTCAGTTTTGGCATATTTGTTTATGCATATATTTGCATTTCTTTAGTCTTCATCAGTGGTGGATATACTGCCACGTTCTGAGTGAACACAAGGCTGGTCTTCTACTCCAATGATCTGTGAATCTGAAGATTAACATAATCGCTTTTTCAGATGCTTCATGGTCTCTGGAAATGGGTTAGTAACATCAACTACATTCCACAAAGCTTGTATTGTTCATTCAATAGCTCTTCAGAATTCATTCAGAGTTGAGTTTGCATTTCTAAGGAGACTATTTTGTGTGCACCAACAGGTTAACATGCATTCTTTTTATTTAAAACTAAACAGTGTAGTAATTTAGATTTGTGCGTTAATTAACTTAAATGTTTGAGAGTTGCAGAGAAATTGTCTAATGGATAAAATGGTGAGTTATTGGAGAACTTGTTGAATATTGCTATTTTAGCACAGGAGAAATTTAAGAGCACATCATTCATCAATGTAATTTAATTTCTGATTAATGGAAACTACGTAGATTAAGTTCTGAACAGTTAAATAAATTAAATTTGCACAGATTGGAGGAAAGCATTATGCAAGATGCTGAACGCCGAGGGAAAACGTTGCTTTAATCTATTTGAACATTGAATTAAGAACTTATTTGTTCGTAATATTGTACCATTTAATAGTTTGCCCAGTAGGAATTTACGAGCACATCATTTATTGACTGTCATAAATTTAATTTCTGTTTAATGTTTTCATTTAAATGCATAGTTAGTTGTATACAGTGTTGAATCAGAATGGGTTAAATTGTAATACAGACTGAGTACAGTGTTTTAAGGGCATTGCTGGGTGTACATTTAATCAGACTAAAAAGCCATTTTGCCTTCGATGTTAGGCATCCTGGCTAATGTTGTCCCTGAAATTGTGCATCCCTTTTATGATTGTACTTGTGCCCATATGCCCCTTTGTGTAATTTGTAATACCCTATTTGTAAACCTTAACTCTTTTATTACAATTTTCAAAATGAATTTAAAGTAGTTGGCAGGTTTAAGTTCTGTTTTGGGGTTTGTTGTGTTCCCATTTGCCTGTGTTGGTTGGTCCCCTCCAGCTGTTTAGATAGTCCAGTCTTGTCTGATGTCCTTCCCACACAGTTTTTGTATTTATGACTTGGCCACTGGTACTCTTTAAGACTTGTTTCTTTGTCCCTTTTTTCCCCTTAATACTCATTTTGTTTTTTGTACCTTTGCACTGACGGTATTATGCCTTTTAATATTTTTATGCTTTTGTTTTGTCCTTTTTGTATTTTAAACCTTTACTTGTTTCTTGCCTTGGCTGCCTTTTGATATTGTATGCCTCTTATATTGTAAAGCTTTGTATGAAAGTAGTAAACTGACCTGTAATTTCGTTGTGCCTTGTAGTGATGTTACGTATGACACTGAAGCTTCGATGCGCGTATCACACAAGCGACACAATTTCTAGTGAAGCCCTGTATCGTGGTGTGTATTGGTTTACTAGAGTCACGTGATCGATGACAAACGAAGCCTCACTTTCTGTCCAATCACGTGCGCGTTTCGCTTTGGGTGTCGTATTTAACGAGTCATTGTTGCCTCAGTTTGGTTGATGGGTTTGTGAGGAGAGTGCTGTACTTTGAAAGTTAATCAATATATTACATTTAAATAACCAAAATTTATTTTTCACTACTTAGGCTATTATTTTGTTGTTGTTGTTGTCTTTTTGTTTTTGTAAAATCTTTGCACTTTTGGTGATTTTAGGTAATTTGGTGTTGGTATTTGGCAAAGCTCAAATGCCCCTTCGAATGCGATCGTAGAAGTGGATAAATAATTTAAAGAGACAAACATACAGAGAGCTGAAGATCCACTTGAATACTGGAGAATGCAGAAACAAGTCTACCCCCACCTATACATTGGCATTACAGTTTCTTTGTACCCTGGCCTCCTCTGTACCATGTGAAAGAGTGTTCTCTAAGGCTGGGGAAGTACTGTCTAAGAGGAGAAATAGACTCAGAAATAGACTTTTATTTCTTAATAAAAATAATTAAAAACTTTATCACCTTTCTGTTATTCCTACAGTTACATTTTGCACTATCAGTAACAAGCGTCATAAGCACATTTAATAACAGATGATCCTATCAGACAATGTCCTTATTCATTATGTGTGTGTAGAGAGAGAGAGAGAGAGAGAGAAGGCCTACATTAAATCTTATTGAATCATATAAGCTTATATTATATTTTATCGTCACACTTTAATGGGAAAATGAATTTATTTAATCAACAAATCAAACACAAACAGGTAAGGCTTTTATTTGTACACATAACATTGAAACTATGGAGTGTGTTGTGGTTGCTTCATCTGTCAGAGCTTCTAACACAGGCTTCTGGCTGCTTTATTTTAAATAAGCACCAGATGGCGCTGTTCTCGACACTCTCGAAGCTTTGAATCTTTCCCCGGAACAGTCAGGGGAAAGCCTCAGTGATTCATGAGGCTTCATTTCCCCATCCCTAGTGCCTTGTCAACCTTTTGTGTCTAATTGCCCCTTTTTGACTCAATCATTTAGTCTCTCTATATATACTTTGTTCCTTGTCACCTCAAAGTTGGTTGTTCTGTCCCTGCGTGTTTAACTCCTAATGTCACAATTATGTTCTGTCTAGTTTGCACCGGTTCTCGTTAGTCCCTGATTAGTTCATCTTCCTCCAACTGTGTCTAGTTAGTTCCCTCATTTCATCCTGTGTATTTATACTCCCTGTTCTGTTCAGTCCCTTGTTGGTTGTCGTTAATGTTAGTTGTGTCTGTCCTGCCTGAGTTCGTATCAGTAAAGATTGTATTTACCCTGATCTTTGTTTTTTGCCTTCTACTACCACCCAGACATTACACCTAAGTGTTTATTTTTATTTACAAAGCTTTACTGTTGCAACTAGATCCTGTTCAAACTCATCCTTGCTGCAACAACTACCCTATCGCAGAAGAGCGGAACCTTAAATATGGATGTCCAGGTTTGGCATATGTTGTGTTTGTCTATTTTTCTGTTTTTGTTTCTATGGTCTTCACTGGTTATTTTTTTTTTTCCCTGTTAGTCCAATTGTGGCTTGTTTTATACACCAACGATGTGTGAATCTGAAGAATTGGTTAATTGTTTTTTCATTGCTACTGGAAAGGGTGAGTACATCCCACACAAAGTTTGAATGGTGTTTATCCCACAGCTCTTCAGAATTAGTGTTTGAATCTGAACCATTTCTAATAAGGACTTTGTCTTTGTGTACCTAACAGGTTAAAGAGACTTGTTTTATTTTAAGCCTAAACATTTGATTCCTTTTGGATTTGGATTCACTTAAGTATTTGAACATTTAAATTAAGAACCTATTAGTTCTTAATATTGAACTATTTAATAGTTTGCCCAGTAGGCATTTACGAGCACATCCTTTATTGACTGTCACAAATATAATTTGTTTAATGGTTTAAATGTTTTAATTTAAATACATAAAATTATGTTTGTACAGTGTTGAATCAGAATGGGTTAAATTGTAATAATCAAACTAAAGAGCCATTAGGGTTAGGGTTAGGCTAATGTTGTTCCGGAAATTGTATGAACTGAAATTGGTGAAAACAAAGTTGGTAAATGTTTTGATGCAAGTTATGCTACGTACAGCAAGTTAAATTGGCACATTTGAAAATTGTCAACCAGTTTAAGTCCTTGGAATCTTATCAAAGGGAGAAATCTAGAAGAGAAATCGGTGTTCGTTATTATGCCTCCTTTAATCATTCTCTGCACTTGATGTTCTATTAAACCTGTCCTATTGCACCTCACACTGTTTTTCAGCTTTCTGGTTGTTTCAGAGTCCCAAAGCTAACTTCCAGCTGTAGCTGTGCTCTGTTAAACTTGATTTACGTGTGTGTGTGTATGTGAACACATTTTTCTCAAATGTATACATGCATGGGTGTGTATATATATATACAAAATAATTATACACAGTATAACCCTAACTCTAATATTATGTAAACAAACTTTTATTTTGGATGTGATTAATCACGATTTATCGTTTCACACCCCTACTTTTTGTATTGACTTATTAGTATAATTACATTGCCTGTTGTATTTCCTTATGCATGTATAGAAGAAAATTATTGACAAATGTGTTTGAAACAAAAAAAGCTGGCCGAATTACAGTAATTGTGTAAAAAAAAAAAAAAAAAAAATGCATCGCATTAACCGTGCTTGCATTTTAATGCATTTTATTTTTAGAGCTTGCATTTTTATGGGCTGAAATTCAACATTTCTCTAACTTCTTAAACAAATGTTACTGTTGAGAGGGTGCATGTACTTGTACAAGAATGCCATGTTCCTTCTCAGCAAGCAGTTACTGCAAATCTTCACTACCTTATACAGCTTTATAAAATATAAATGGAAAAAAAGCCATTAAGTAATTTGCTTTGTATTTATGTCTTCACTTCACCTCATGTATCCAATTTTAAGATTTGTTTATCTATGTCTGCTGTCTCAATGGCCCTTCTGTATTTGTGCATTTTCCCATCTTTGTATTTTTTATATTCCCATCTCTTGTCTTTGCGTTTGTATTTATGACTGCTCTTGTCTTTTGCATTTTTTTTTCTAAGCCTATTTTGTTTTGTTTGTTTTTTATTTATGATTTAATGTATTCCATACATCTTTAATTTATGCTCCTTGCCTTATTAGCCATTATGCTGTTTTGTGGCCCTGTCCCATTGACTATATTATGCCCATTGCTGTTTTTCCAAAAATGTTGTATTAGTTATTGAAATGTACTGCATAAAATGTTTTGTCTTTACTGTTTGTGTATGTTGTATATGTATGCACTTGTTTTTATTCTCTGACTGCCTTTTGTATGTTAGCATTAGTGGCTGTCTTACTATGCCCTTTTTCTGCTTTGTGATGTTTCTCTATGCTCTTGTGCCCATTTGTATTTGTGTCTGATGCTGCAATTTCATTTAACCTGTTTGATTTATTTTTTTCTCCCTCTTGATGGAATGGTTATCGGGTTCACTGGGTATTCCATTCATTTTCATGAATGTGGAGAACTTTTTAAGTGTTCAGCAGTTGGACTCGGGTGGATGGGACTTGTGTTTGACTTGGGTGGGACTTATGTGGATCTTGGGTGGGTTGGACTTGGGTGGTACTTCGGTGGGTGGGACTTGTCCAGGTTTGATTTCAACCCTGCAACCCAACAGTCTATCGACTGCAGGTGCATATCAAAGTCACTTAAGCTACAATATGGGGTGCCTCCCACCCTCAAAGACAAATTTCTTTTTTCTTAAGTGTTTTTATTTATTTATTTATATTGTACTAATTAGCTTTTTGTATTTATGGCTTCACCTCTTGTTCCATTTAAGATCAAGTTTGTCTTTGTCCCTTTTTTTTATTCATTCTTTCTATTTCTATTTTATGACCGTTTTTGTTTGTTGTGCATTTATGGTATATTTAGGTCTTTATTTAAATTTTTGCTTTTAATGTTTTTAAATGCAATTCACTTGTTTCTTGTATTGTCTTTCTGCCTTTTATGCCATTGTTTGCCCTTTCTAATATTGTAAAGCTTTATAGGGAAGTTGTAAACTTACTTGTCTTGTATTCTGTTACTTTGTTTTCGTTTTAAAGTCTTTTTATACTTTGTTTATGGTCCATATTTCTGTTTCGATGTTCTGTTTTTTAAAGCCTTTGTTAACCTTTTTGTTTCTACCCTTTTTAATGATTGTACTTGTGCCCATATGCCACTTTGTGTAATTTGTAATACCCTATTTGTAAAATCGTTACCCTTTTTTTTTTTTTCAAAATTACTTTAAAGTACTTGTCACGTTTATATTCTGTTTTGTTTTATTTTGTGTTCCCATTATCCTGTGTTGGCCGGTCCCTCCAGCTGTTTAGACAGTCTAGTCTGATGTCCTTCCCAGTCAGCATGAAGCCTCTCATTGATGCTCCTCCCACCTCCTCTACCCATGCCATCTAGTTAAAGGGGCCTGTGTCCGCTGGCTCCTTTCAGCCCTTTGCCTCATCCTTCATTGGCCACCCTTTACACCTGCTCCATCTAGGTGTTGATCCTCTGTCTTCGTGCCAAGCCCCGGACTTAACTTTCACTCTGTCGACCTATTAGCTCCACCATGGGCAGTTATCCCTCAAGCTGTATCGGGCTCCCTCGTCCCTCTGACTCCACCTTGGTCCGTTAACACCCTGGTTGCACCACAGACTTCCGATCCTACGCCTATGCCTTTGTTTCTCCACCTCTATGGTTCTGCCTGTAAGCCCAAATTATAATTCTGCGGCAAACTTACGCTGTAGCTACGTCATAGGCTGTGTGTAGCGCGCGCACCCTTCGGCGTACCCTGACGTGCACCTCTCCAAAAATGTAACAACGTGTCAACTCTACGCGGTGCAGAAGTATAAATCAGCCTTTACTCTCCAGTGCAGTAGTCTTGCCTTGGGTGTTCGGCTCTGCCTAGATCTCCATCTCGTTCTGCCTCACCTGGGTTGACCCTAAACCTTACCAAAGGTCCACCTTTCCTTTTATCGACTGGGCCGTGGCCCCACATCCTGGTGAGCGGGTAAGAGTCCCAGGGGTAGGAGTCCCAGGGGTAGGAGTCCCAGGGGTAGGAGTCCCAGGGGTAGGAGTCCCAGGGGTAGGAGTCCCAGGGGTAGGAGTCCCAGGGGTAGGAGTCCCAGGGGTAGGAGTCCCAGGGGTAGGAGTCCCAGGGGTAGGAGTCCCAGGGGTAGGAGTCCCAGGGGTAGGAGTCCCAGGGGTAGGAGTCCCAGGGGTAGGAGTCCCAGGGGTAGGGTTAGGGTTAGGTTAGGGTTAGGGTTAGGGTTAGGGTTAGGGTTAGGGTTAGGGTTAGGGTTAGGGTTAGGGTTAGGGTTAGGTTAGGGTTAGGTAATAGGGTAAAATGCGAACTTGAGCCCCCCCTTGAGTTGAGCCCCCCCCCTATATCTCGAGTTCTATAGGTCCCAGTGGGCTGAAACTCCGCCCATATACTAATTAGGGGGCGGGGAGTCGATTGCACGTGGTTTGGGAGCTCTAGCGCCACCAGGCGCCGAGATATGGTACTGCAACTAGGGGTTGACTTTCCCAAATCAGGGTTAGGGGTTGACTTTCCCAAATCAGGGTTAGGGGTTGACTTTCCCAAATCAGGGTTAGGGGTTGACTTTCGCAAATCAGGGTTAGGGGTTGACTTTCCCAAATCAGGGTTAGGGGTTGACTTTCGCAAATCAGGGTTAGGGGTTGACTTTCCCAAATCAGGGTTAGGGGTTGACTTTCCCAAATCAGGGTTAGGGGTTGACTTTCTCTATACAGCTTTTTTTTTTTTTTTTTTTTTTTTTTTTTTTTTTTGGTGGGGGGGCGGGGCGGCTCGGGGGGGATGGGGGGACCTGTAATATATTGTACTTAGGGGGGAGGGACTTGTGTTTGAGTTGGGTGGGACTTGTGCTTTTTGGGGTGGGACTTGTGTTTTTTTGGGGTGGGACTTGGGTGGGACTTTTTTTTTTGGGGGGTGGGACTTGTGTTTTTTTGGGTTGGGACTTGGGTGGGACTTGTGTTTTTTTGGGGGTGGGACTTGTGTTTTTTTGGGGTGGGACTTGTGTTTTTTTTGGGTGGTACTTGGGTGGGACTTGTGTTTTTTTTGGGTGGGACTTGTGTTTTTTTTGGGTGGTACTTGGGTGGGACTTGTGTTTTTTTTTGGGTGGGACTTGTGTTTTTTTTGGGTGGTACTTGGGTGGGACTTGTGTTTTTTTGGGGGTGGGACTTGTGTTTTTTTGGGGTGGGACTTGTGTTTTTTTTGGGTGGTACTTGGGTGGGACTTGTGTTTTTTTGGGGTGGGACTTGTGTTTTTTTTGGGTGGGACTTGTGTTTTTTTTGGGGTGGGACTTGGGTGGGACTTGTTTTTTTGGGGTGGGACTTGTGTTTTTATTGGGTGGTACTTGGGTGGGACTTGTGTTTTTTTGGGGTGGGACTTGTGTTTTTATTGGGTGGTACTTGGGTGGGACTTGTGTTTTTTTGGGGTGGGACTTGTTTTTTTTGGGTGGGACTTGTGTTTTTTTGGGGTGGGACTTGTGTTTCTTTTTGTGGGTGGGACTTGTGTCCTCCCATATACTAATTAGGGGGCGGGGAGTCGATTGCAATTGGTTTGGGACCTATAGCGCCACCAGGCGCCGAGATAAAGTAGTGAACCCCCCTTGTTTTTGTACCTAGATGGTTGAAACCCCTCCCATTTTACTAATAAGGGGGCGGGGAGTCGATTACACTTGGTTTGGGGGCTCTAGCGCCACCAGGGGCCGAGATATGGTAGAATTAGGGGTAGAATTAGGGGTAGAGTGGTTAGGGTTAGGGTTAGGCTTTGAGTTAGGGTTAGGGTTAGGGTTAGGGTTAGGGTTAGGGTTAGGGTTAGGGTTAGGGTTAGGGTTAGGGTTAGGTTAGGGTTAGAGTTAGGGTTAGGGTTAGGGTTAGGGTTAGGGTTAGGGTTAGGGTTAGGGTTAGGTAGGGTTAGAGTTAGGGTTAGGGTTAGGGTTAGGGTTAGGGTTAGGGTTAGAGTTAGAGTTAGGGTTAGGGTTAGGTAATAGGGTAAAATGCGAACTTGAGCCCCCCCTTGAGTTGAGCCCCCCCCCTATATCTCGAGTTCTATAGGTCCCAGTGGGCTGAAACTCCGCCCATATACTAATTAGGGGGCGGGGAGTCGATTGCACGTGGTTTGGGAGCTCTAGCGCCACCAGGCGCCGAGATATGGTACTGCAACTAGGGGTTGACTTTCCCAAATCAGGGTTAGGGGTTGACTTTCCCAAATCAGGGTTAGGGGTTGACTTTCCCAAATCAGGGTTAGGGGTTGACTTTCGCAAATCAG